>LGRX02024071.1:0-12524 GCA_001247695.2 Cymbomonas tetramitiformis | reverse complement strand
ACCACCGAGTACCATCCGCGCACCGCCCCCAGCGCCAGCGCCAGCTATGCTTCTAGAATCTACGTTTTTGCACCGGAAACCTATAAGTTTTTTCATTGTTTCCGATACAATCAAATTTTGCACCAGGAATATTTATTGTTCCGAAAAATATATAAGAAAGTACATATATTTTAATAGCAAATGTCAACTGTACCGTAAACAATCAATATTTGCTACAGAAATATCCATTGTTCCTAAATGTATAGCAAAAGTTGATTGTTCCCGGTACAATCAAAATTTGCTCTCAAAATAATATAAACCCTTCGAGAAATCACATATGTCAGTCTTATTTCATATATATGTGGAGCGAATTATTACATGGTTTGAAAGTATTGATCCCGTGACAGGACGCTTCAGCCTGTTTGCTATAAATGCAGACAAGGTCATAAAATTGCGGAGGACAGGGCAGGTTGTAGGAGCGTTAGGCTTTGACAAAGGCGGAATCAAAGCTTTCTTTTTAGATGACCCTCCTATAATAGAGGGTCACGATGGCGAGAGTGTAACGAGGACGAATATAGTAAGAGTTCTCACGGTTAGGTATCGTCTCAGCATGCATCAGATCCGCCGCTCAACTCACAGGCATGGCCTTCGATGGGCAGTACTTTAATCTTGAGGTGCCAAAACTTTTGTTTAAAAAAACTGGACTTGATATAGAATGGGTCCAACCTGATTGGGACGGGCGGGGCACATAGATTGGAGCTTGTGTTAGGCGACACCAGGAAGGATGAAGTGCGCACTCGGTACAAGGAGCTTCCTGAAATCATTTCACAGATTCAATCAAAGTTTTCTTATGGAAAAACCTACGAGTTGGTGCCTGCACTTGCACTGCGTTTGAGGGTCCGACTGTTCAACCCCCAAACCTTCTGTGACACTCGTTTTGCACACGCAGAGCGAAAAGTATACAAAAATTTCGTATGCAAATATTTGATCATAGTCACCCAATTAACTCCTAATTCATCATAGGAGAAATTTTCTGATGGTACTGATAAAGATAAAGCTTATGCACAGGAGTTTTTGTCGGAGTTGTACAAACTGGTTTTTGTGGTAACTCTTCTTGGTTTAGCTGACGTATTGACTTTAACGAAACAAGTTTCTTTATTTCAACAGAAAGTGAACTCGTCACCTTGGGAAGTCACAGAAGTGGAAGCTAGTTTTGCGCATAACTTGGACACGGTGCAACTATTTGGTCATAGTCACCCACCTTGCAACTCGATTTCAAGGATAGAGACTGTGCCAACGTACCCCTAGATCCCATAGACTTTCCATTCCTGACCCAGTACCACGACGAGATAGAGACCCATGACACTTTTACGGGGATCTCCTTGAAGGTGGCCCCAGTTTTCCGAGGCAATTTCAAACGTGCCTTCAGATCCGTATGCACAGAGCGCTTGGCAAAGTGGTGTGACCTGATATGGGCACCTTCACCCAGCGTTTTCTCCAGGATGAAACACATGGTTGGTATGCAGTTATGGCAGGGTGTTTTGATCTTCGACACCTATTTCAGTTGCCCGGCAAGTTATCAAATGAAAAAGGCAGCTTGAAAAATGCGTGGCAATGGGCACGCTCGCAAGGAGGCGTATCACTGCCATCTTTTCCTGCTTTGTGGAATCAGCACGTGCTCATTAGGCAGCGACGTGTGTCATCATATGTGGATTCACCGCGACACGCGACACAATGGTGATATGCTAGTCAGCTAGTGGCACTGTCGTCATGCGGGACATGCTCACGGACGAAGAATTCTACTCTGGTGTTAACGACTGGATGTTTTTGTTTATGAACTGTGCCTTGAAAACCCAGAATAAGGCCGTCGTGGAGAGTATGGGTTCTATTATTGATAAGCATGCTTCAGGTCAGCGACATCTCAGCCAAGATTCCTTAGTGATGGACGCTCATATTCACTGGAATGGTCCGGCACCTCACCGTTTAGACTCTTTTTTACGGGATGCCTTAGATTTTTATCATTTTGAGGGATTTTACTACGAGTGATCCCCGGGCCAAAGTACATATCATTTCTAAGGTGTTAGACCGTATGCTTAAGGAAGACAGTAAATTATCCATTATGGAATAAGAGATTGATATGTATGACAGTAAATTATCATTTATGGAATAAGAGATTGATATGTATGACATTTGTTAGGTGTTGAACCAATATAGCCCCATGAAATATTGTCATGCTTTGAGTGAAAGAATAATCTAGTGGGTAATAATAAACATTAAATGTCACCTAGAAAATGCGGGATTATTAGAAAAGAATATTCTTTAAAAAAAATGCCGGCGGCAGGCGAGATTCTGGGATTTTCAAGCCGGCTCGCGCCGGCATTTACATTTTGTTCAAGTAGGTGTCAGTGTATAATTACTTGATGTATCGAATGGATCGACTTCAAAGGTCGTCATGGGGCTAGCGCATGTATCGACGGGGGCATGGCGTGAACTGGTGGTGAAGTCGATAAGATACCGCGATCAATCACATTTTGGTTAGTTTATTGATGCCCGCCTCGTGTAATCGCGATTTGATTAGTACGTCGGCTCATCTAATCGCGATTACAGTCGTTCGGTATAATCGTGACTTGATTAGTGTACGTAACGTGTCTAGCGATTTGATTAGTACGCCGGCTCGTCGTATATACTTGAATATACGACGTTCGTGACTTGAAAAGTAGTATGAAAAATGCATAAACATGCAACTATTCATGGTATACGAAGTCCCTCGGCACCTCGGGCGCAGAGATGCCCGTCCTATGTTAACGGAGGCGTGGTGTACGAAGATCCGCTGCGCGGTGCATCTTTGTCACATGACATATTCAGCGACACGACATCGGCATATCTACGATTCAGCATCATGCATCCGTCAGCGGGTGGGATTCCGAGAGTTCCGCCGGTGAACTCGGCACATCCGACCGCCTTTATCGTGGCCAAGTCAGCTGTTCCGCGTCTGCCTGCGAGCATTCCTTTCGGCGATCAGATGTGAAAAGGGTAGAAAAAACTGCCTTTACTTTCGTACCAGACTAGCATAGAAAGCTCGTGGTAGGATCTGTTAGTGTGTGCTCTGAACATCCGGGAGGGGTAGCTTTGCGAGAAAGGAGAAATGATATGCACCACTGGTTTAGTCACCGTCCGGTGTCCGTTAAATTTGATCGAGAAACAGAAACGCGTTTACCACCTGTTTCTCGGGTATAATTTTATACGACTGATCCTCTCCGTATATATTTATACGACGCTATAACTTCGTCGCTTGAGCCTATATGAGGCTTGGACTCGAGACCTTAAGGTTGTATGGTCACGCCTTAACCACTCCACAACATCTGAGACGAGCGAGCGTATATATAGCGTGTTTATTGGGCGATTGCAGTGGAGTGAGTTGCCTCGCTTGGTCTCCGAATGATAGATGCCCATTTACAGGAATCCCGCGTTATCTCGTCATACTGGCACCACCATCAGGTTGTGAGCCCAACGGGTTCCTATAATCGAGCGACGATACTTAGGTGCATCGCACACCATCGACACTCGCATACTGCTCGGTTATGTCAAGCAGGCGTTGCTCAAACAATGTACGAACTTGCGTATTCCTTTAGCAAGACATCATGACTATCACAAACCTAAGACCAGATGCCATGCTGTATGGCATGCCATCGATCTCCTCGCGATATGACAATACGACACTGTCAATCTACTGATACCATTGTGACTGCCATAAATGATCTATGGCCATGGTCTGCCATGGTATGACGCATGACTGATGACAGACGACGGCCGATGACAGGTGACATATGTCATATCGCACGTATGACATCCATTCGGGCCCTTACAAACCTTCTCTGCTCGGGTTTAAACTCAGGTTGTTATACTAACAGCCCGGAGTGGCGCATGCGTAAGGAACGGGCAGACCGACGGCTGTCACCGTGTAATATATACTCCGTAATTCAAAACCCGAAACAGATGGCGGTTATTAGTATTTCTCATTTCGTATATTTCTTATAAATTGACTGCGTCTCGAATTTTCGATACCCGAACGCCCTGACTGGTTCGCTGCTATATTCTGATATAGTCGGCGGGTCGCAAGTCTTGACCTTGGTGGGGCACTATATTGCGGCATGAGGGAGCGCACGGTTAATGACGGATGGTGAACGAAGCAGCACGGGGAATACGTGCTCGAAACTGAAGTGATGGATGATTGTGTTTCCGTCGACGGTGGGAGGTGGCGTGTGCAGATAGCCGCAATGACTGATTGCGAAAGTTCTTGCTGTGGTGAGCTAAAGCCTTTGTGAGGATTGCGGCGCGGGGGTTTTTGCGCGTACCCGATATTGTCGTATGCTGCTCGCGTTCGTTATGCGTGTTGCGCAACGTGTGAAGAGTCAAATAACTGGGGAGCTGCCAGCAAGTTGGCAAGCTGTATACTGTGTTGTGACCGCAAGTGGAAGCGTGGTGACTCTATAACCTAACAGAATATCCGTAAACTGATTAAATAACTCTCCGTCAAGCGTTTTCGGTCGGTCGGAAAAGGTAGGCATAAACTGTAAGAACAATTATCGACCCAAAAACGTGATAACCCGAAGCTCGAACTGCACGACTACTGACTACTCACCCGGTCGGTCCTAAGCTACAAGGCACAGTCACTGGCACGAAACCTGCCGATGGCCGTAACCGGCACTGCCGGTCTGCGCGGTTCAGGCAGATTTATTTAACATATTGTACCGCGTAACAATAATCGCAGTCATTCCGTTGTGTCGTGGACCACGTATAAATTAAGCTAAACACCCGCACTGGGACTCCCGGTAAGGGTTGCCAGGCAGATTTCAGTCATCGCAGTGCTGAGTGCTCTGCAAAACAACCTTCACGCGTACGGGGGCTGGGACTGTCACGCGACACCACTCTAACATCGTGGGGGAGGCGTAAATTCTAACACGACAACGCCACATCAGGCGCAATTTCCAGTTTAGGGTATATTCTTTTATGAGTTTGGGGTTCATTTGGCCTTCACTGTTGTAACTCGTTATGAGGGTCCGCCGCTCACCTAGGTACTTCGAGAAATGGGCAGTGGGTGATATCACCGATACCAGCACGGGAATTCCTCGGCGGGAGCCGGGAGTAAATGGTAGTCCAGCCGCGAAAATAATGAGGGAATAAAGGGGGTGCGGGGCCGAAGGCCCGCTCGAGCTCCCCCCCCCTTCAGACTCCATTTTCGGGTCTTGTGGCTATTACCCTTCGGGTGGCTTAAGCCACCCTAACAGCGATTTAGGGTGGCTTAATCCACCTTAACGTTTTCAATTATTACCCTGGGAGCTATCGGTACCGGAAGCTAGATTCTTTTAGCTCAAAATGACGGCGGCATTGTCTTCTTTTAGACACTATGTGCACTATTAGGCGAGCCCAAGTTCCCGTGAGCAATTTTGGGAAGTATCCAAGAGGGTGCAACATTTAGTAAAATTTGAGCGATTTTCCCGGTTTTTGCATACCCATGCTACTTCAACCGAGATTTTGAGGGTCAAGATGACTTCGGATCAAACTTTTGGCAAGACAGTGCAGAAAGAGAAGCTCGAGATCTTGACACCATGGGTTTCCAAATGTTGAAAGCGTCTTCGAGGAAGCCCCCGTGAGCTAATTAGCTTAAGGTGGCTTAAGCCATCTTAAGGAAATTTGGGAAATACCCACCCTACTTCAACCGAGATTTTGAGGGTCAAGATGAACTCAGATCAACCTTTTGATAAGACAGTTCAGAAAGAGCAGCTCAAGATCTTGACGACATGCGTCTCCAAATTTTGAAAGCACCGCCGAAGAAGCCCCCACGAGCCCTTTAAGATAAGGTGGCTTAAGCCACCTTAAGCTGTGGGCAATACGCACTTGGCTCTTGGGCAAGGGGGGCCTTGCCCCCCTGGATTTCGCGTTTTTCGAACAGCGGGGTGTGTAGAACTCTTCCCCCAAGACAATGAGTTCGGGTCGTGGAGGGGCGAGGACACCCGCCCTCCTTGACGCCGAGATGTGATGGCCGGCTCATTCCCCGAGTAGTTTGGAGAACCAATTTTCATGTTGAGAATTTGATATTTGATGTCCCCGTGTGTCCATTGTGTGGGATTTCAAGCGTAGTCGGGAATTTTAGGTCGAAAATCGAGTAAAATGCCCGATATATGCAATTTCAGCGATTTGGACCATTGCAAAGTTACGAATCTAACACCATAATGGGGCGCATTGACGACATTTTCCTGTTCCATAAACTAAACAAATGCGATTGCACTTTTTACCGCAAGTTTATCGCACTCTACAAAATTCCCAGTACAAATCCATCCCAATAACCGAGTCGTGGAAGCGGTCATGTAACGTTTAGCTGATGGCGTTCGCCATACGGTGCGTGCAACGAAACATGCGTGGGAAATCGCAAATTTATCGAACAAAGGAATCACTGCCAAGCAAAGGCGTAGCTACCAAGCAGGGCGCGGGAATTCGCCTTGTCGCAGCGAAGATACACGTCCTACATAGCACACTGGGTCAAGCGTGAGTCGGCGCCCATCAATTAAAGCACACACTATCGAGTTCTTCAGCTGTTCGTATCTGCGGTTTGATGAATGTGGAAATATACAGCAGTTCATAAAGTCATCAAACAAGGGCATCGCTGCCAAGCTAGCCTCGCGACGTGGGTGCTACCTTCGAGAGAATTTTGTATGCATCTATCTCGCAGGCGTTGGCCGGACACATACAAAACACAAGCACGATTTGTATGACGAAAATGTATCGAATTTGAATTTCTGTAGTAGCACCAATATCACAATGGATAGTTCTTGCGACTGTTGAATTACCGTGTTCTGCTCTTCCGCTTTTACAAACCAAATTCTCAAGCTGGTTGGTGACACAAAAGACCAAGTGATCGTGATGGGGATTTGTACAGGCGAGTGCGCCAGTCAAGTGCGGGTCGGGCGGGGGTCGAGGCGAGCGAACGCGGACGGAGGGCCGACAAAGATACGAGCGACTGTTGAATTGCCGTCGATGTCGATGAAAATTGTTCAGCAATGATTGATGATGCTTCGGTTTCCCAAGGAGACGAGAAGAGTCGCAGACGTCATGCGATGGCGCTGGCGATCGGCAGCGGCAGCGGCATGGGCATCGTGGAGGCCGGCGACACAGCACTCGGAACTTGGGATGCCAATGCCATGCCATTCCAAGATGCCATGTCATTTTCGATGTACAAAAATATCGCGAGCGTTGAAACTCTGATATATATTAGAGTTGTGACGGACGGAAACGTTCGGGGGAGCTGAGGAGCCCCCCGTTTCGTCGGATGCAAAATGCCATGACAAATTTTCGCACCCTCATCCGTGCTACAACATATATATATATATATACTTGTGTATATATATATATATATCATCAGGATGATCTAACGGTGATTTTGATATCCGGATGGCGACTTTGATTTTTCGGTTGGCCTCTCTACCTACTAATGCCGCAATCGCCTAATAGACATGCTAATGCATACCCATAAGGGGTTTCTCTTTGCTACTATATCATAGCACGCCCCGATGAGCTCATCCATGGAGAGCGAGAACCGAGGATGGCGCGTTCAATTTGTAATTGAACATGCTTGCGGTGGATAGTGATGGTGACGCAAGCTTCCAAACCTAGCGGCTCGAGTGCGTGGCGCGGCAGTTTCTTGCCGGTTCCGCTAGCACGATACGTGTAGAGAGGACGTTTAAAACTATGATTTGCGAATAGTGGTTAATACCGTTGTAGCGAATCGTGAACTGGGTATAATAGACATACGTTAATAAGTATTCCCACCTTTATGGCATCATGGAGAGTTGTGGACACAACCTTTCACCCCACCCCACCACGATAACGGGTGGGGTGCGGTGTGTGTCATGCTATTCCCTGTCTCGTTTCCACGCAGTCGTGCATTGTCCATATAGAGCAGCATGTCAACCCCAAAGCGCCTCAGCTCCTCAGACATTTGCGCATATATACCCACGTTGATTGATTGCAACGGGGACCTTCATGCAGTAGTACTCCTGCGGTTTCTGCGGATTCGTTTGTTTTCGTAGCCTCCCTCGAGGCCTACCGGTCCCGTGCCGCTTCCTAAGGCCATTCTTAACTCTATCAAAGCTTTCGTTCTTCGAGCGATATTCGGAGTATGATGGTGCCAGACTCCTGTTTAGAGGCGCTCTTACTGCGGCGCCGCCTTCTTGCAGGCGCATTTCTCCATCGAAAGTAGAATTCTTGGCATTGCACGCCTGAATAGTCCCCAACTCGGTTGTGCTCTCGGATAGTTCTTTGGTAGATACTGTATGTATAATATGTGTAACGTGCGGTATGCGAGTTTACGGTGAACACTCGCCATAATTGTGTCCGAGTGTTGTTTATTGGTGATGCAAGGTTTGATCGATGTCGACATGTCTATTTATTTGACGTCGATAGGTCGCTAATCCGCGGAGCCTTTGGGGC
Source organism: Cymbomonas tetramitiformis (assembly GCA_001247695.2). NCBI lineage: Eukaryota > Viridiplantae > Chlorophyta > Pyramimonadophyceae > Pyramimonadales > Pyramimonadaceae > Cymbomonas > Cymbomonas tetramitiformis. The sequence continues at coordinate 4,058 of LGRX02024071.1, read as the reverse complement.
AAAAATGGACGCTCAAGACCAACGTGCACCGTCGGGAGGCACCCACGCGCAGTCAACTTGATCAACTCGGTTTTCGCAGGTAAATTTACAGGTAGATGTGGCACCCAGATGAGCGCCGTGTCCGAGAATCGTCAGATCCAACCCGGCGACGACAAAACAGTCCATGGGCATGGTCAACACGATACAAACCCCTGGGTTGGTGCAAGTGGCCCCTAACACGTTGCAAATTACGAAGTCCGAACAAATCATTTCCCAAAAATGTAATGAGGAAACTTTGCCCTTCTCATTCATATATCAAGGTCTGCATAACGCTAACAAAGGCTAATTTACATACAAGTTCCCAAAACCTTCTAATTTGATAAGAATGTCACCAAACGTGGTCTGAATATATCGCGCACTCCAGGGATCAAATTGACCATGTTAGTGAAAAACTCGTGTACATCTCGAATTATCTCGCAAAACGCAACACGAGGGCGGCGGGACAAGCACTGCGTCCAACCCCGTCCTCCGCGATAACGAATACACACACCGTTCCTATCTATGTGTACCACAATTTTGCAAAAGCTCCTACTCAAAATAAAATAACATACCGATTAAGGCGGTTTTGGTGCAGTGGTCGTCGAGCTCTCGAGAATGCCGGCGCGAGGGGACACGGCGAATTACCAAACTCGGATGAATATACGCGAATGCCCCTTCTCACTGAATCGGCATGTGCTGTGGATGCCCTCACAACCTTTATGCTCTAAATTGAATTGAACATGTGTCAGCGGTTTCCTGTCGTCCGGGCGGACTGCATGACTTCATGTAATAGAAATGATGCTTCCCGCATTTCTGTTGCTATCCGAACTTCATGACATCACCATGAGTGTCACAAACATAACAGCATTAGATTTCGTGCACGCAATTAACAAAACATCGTTTCACACGATTGTATGATAGATACAATTAGTACTTACTGTATTTACAAGCTGAATGTCCACTCACAAAATGACACACAACTTTCACCACAGGTGGCTTCTTTCATTTTCTAATTGTGGAAAGCCAGTTGTTGCTATGCGTACTTCCACACTATGGTGGCCACCGTGGACTTATTTCACCCAGCCTATGGGATTTCCGTGTGTGCCATCCGTACCCTCCAAATACACTCATCCCATCAGCGGACACTGCAGTTAACAGAGAACCGCAGCTACTCCAAGCACTGTGCATGCGCTACTCATTTGTGGTAGTCTTGGATAAGGAATCAAGGGGATCAACACTGTCGGCGAAAGAAAAACCTCGTGGGTGGGTCCATACGACTAGGTTGGTGTCAAAGGCTTAACAAAGACATGCATGCGAAGAGAATGCACTGCCGTATGTAGCACATATGACACATAAAGCCCCGCGCTATTTCTTCTTTCTGTTAAAGGGACCAGTTCGATGGAAGCGGACGAGGGAGTTGTCGATGCGGATGCATGGCGCAAGTCTCTGCTTTCATGGCATTGCTACGTTGAACAGTCGCGTTTTATTCGTGAGGAGTTCGCAATCTAGATCACCTGAACCAACACAATCGAAGTCTGCCCTGAGTCTTCTCGAATTTGCTTTCGAATTTGGGAGTACCAACCGTACTGATCTCTTTCTGCGAGATGAAGTCAGGAGCGCGATGCTTGCACGCCTCGGAAATCATCAAGATCCGAGAGGCCTAGATCACAAACCAGCAATCCAACAAGGAGTGCCACCTGGCATACTTCAGATAGGGGCATAAAGGGAATGCCCCGTTCCCATGCTATGCGGTACATCAAAGGGATTATGAGACAAACCGCAGCAGCTGGCGAAAGGCTGAAGAAAAGGATCAGTTCTAAGCGTCCTCATGCATTTATACATAGATACCCACAAACAGTTCACAAAATATCTCCATGAGCATCCATGCACACTTGCATCTGGAGGCCGAGCATAGATGTACAGGATGCTACACATGCAGACCCCGGTAAGTCGAGACTGTATCTGCGCACATCAATTCCACACGCTCCCAAGTTGCCTGCCGGCCTTGCAGCAGCCTACCTGGACCTCCTCGAGGCAGCCCCCGGCGGTGATGTGTGCCTCAATATCGCTGCTCCCTGCAATGCAGGCTTTGCACGTGCTGACACAGGCGATGCCAAGCTTGGAGTCCCCTCCATTCCCCTGCCCCCCCTGCTGCACAGCCACGCATCCGCGCATCCACATCAGCAGCACTGCCAACATGCCCTGCAGGTGTGAGTGTCCGCCACATCTGCGGTTGCCCTCAAAGAGGCAGTGCCCCCCACCAAGCTGCCAATAACAATCACCGCATCGCATTACCACTCCTGTCACCACTTTCTTCTTCCACTGCAAGGTCTTGGTGCTGCACAACTGGGACCCGCATGGCCTCACATGCACACACCTACGAGCACGTGCCCGCCGCCTTGCATCCAGTTTGTGCAGCACCGATGTGTTTGAGCGAATGCCAGCCTAGCGCAGAACCCAGCGGGCGCCCCTTCGATGCCGCTGCTGCTCCGAGGTGCCACAGAAAGCAGCCGCCTTGCGCTGCACACAGCACGGCCATTCCGCAGAGCATCGCAGCGGTGGCCGCCTGTGGCCACAATCATGGCAGCATCGTAGCGGTGGCCGCCTGTGGCCACAATCATAGCAGCATCACAGCGGTGGCCGCCTGTAGCCACAAGCGCCGTAGCATCATATCGGGCGCGCCTGTAGCCACAATCATAGCAGCATCATAGCGGTGGGCCGCCTGTAGCCACAATCATAGCAGCATCATAGCGGTGGGCCGCCTGTAGCCGCAATCATAGCAGCATCATAGCGGCGGGCCGCCTGTAGCCACAATCATAGCAGCATCATAGCGGTGGGCCGCCTGTAGACACAACCATAGCAGCATCATAGCAATGGCCGCCTGTAGCCACAAGCGCCGCAGCATCATAGCGGTGGCCGCCTGTAGCCACAAGCGCCGCAGCATCATAGCGGTGGTCGCCTGTAGCCACAAGCGCCGTAAAAGTGGGAGGAGAATATCAGAATGTGTTGGCCGGGGACGGAGAGGGCCAAGAACCCACCGCGTGAATTGATAGACAGCGTCGACGTGTGCTGATGTTGGGAGAGCCCGGCCCGGAGGGAGTCTGCTGTCCTTGTGCTGCCGGGCCCACGATGCGCTTGCTTGACAGCTGAATGCCGGCTCCGACCTGCAAGCGGAACACCCCACAGCTCCGAGTTTGACGCGCTTCTCCGCCGCGCTAGGCCGGCGTGTGCCACCGCCTTCCAAGGCGTCACATGGGCTGCAGCCCTTCAGGGATCACACACACTTCGCGCCTCCGTGCGAGGCTCACTCACTGTTGTCCTGCGCAGATGGCATTCACTTAAAATCCTCCGCGATGTCACATGTGAGGCCCATTCACTTTAAACCCTCCGCAATGTCACATGTGACGCCCATTCACGCATGGCCGGCCACATAAACGGGAAGGGAGCAGTCCAAGCCCCTGGTCATCGTCATAGGTCACCCAGTGGAATCGGATGAGCCTAGAGGAGGGGTCAAAGAGAAGAGTCGAGAGAGAGAGGGGTCCAGGGGTGGTGTTCGTGGCGCACCCACTGGCACTTGTCGCAGCTCAGCACCACTCGGCCGAAGGAGCCGGGGCTCGGGGCAGACATCTGTCGCATCGAGGCAGCACTCCACCTCAGGATGATATGCAAGGTGGCCGACGCGTGCACCGCGAGCCCTAGGGTTCAGAGTGTGGAGGGCAGTCTACCAAGCCACCGAGGCACAGATACCAACAGGCGACATGCAGCAGCGGCAACATGGTGGTGCAGCCCACTCCAAAAGGCCCCACGTGGCACATAAAACCTACCGCGGTCGACACCAAGTGGAACACCCTTAGCGAGGTATCTCCGCCTTGAGCGAGGCCGCTATGCCACGAAGGTGCTCGGTGCGGCTGTTCGGTGCCGGTACCGGGCGGAATGGGAGCCGGCGAAAGGGGGCGGGCACGCACTGCGCAACCTGGCAGAGGAAAGGGAAATGACACGTTACCGCGCAACCTGGCAGAGGGAAGGGAAATGACGCGCAC
>LGRX02024067.1:0-13158 GCA_001247695.2 Cymbomonas tetramitiformis | reverse complement strand
CCATGGTTTCTCACGATATGTGAAAACCAAGGGTGGTGAGTTTTGCTCATAGCTAGAATAGTCTAGACCAGCTGCAATAAAGTGATATAGCACTTGGTGCCTCCTTAAGCAAGCTTGACAGTTATTTTGCTCATAGCTAGAATAGTCTAGACCAGCTGCAATAAAGTGATATAGCATGAAAATCATTTGTGAATGCAGTGCTGTAATGTTATGGGTTTTGCATAACCCGCGTAACCAGATGCAATACACGGATAGAGCATGAAAACCTTCTGTGAGTTCAGTGTTAGGTGTAGTGTTTGTCTTTGTTACATGATGGTTTACACTATGTATGGCACTTAGTGCCCGCTAAGTAAGGCGTATAATCATATGCATAGCTTATATTATGGTGTACACACCATAACACCAATAATTGCCTAATGCCATGTGCAATAATTAGCCTAAAGCCATGTGCACCGCGTCAAGTTATGCCAGCGTCAATTCCTTATGTTAAGATTGCCGAAAGCATGCCAGCCAGCGAGCGCCTTCCTTATTTTGGACCTCTTCCTTATTTTTTAGGGTCCAGCCAGCCAAATCACTAAAATCGTGACCCCCCAAAACGCTGGCTGATTCCTTAACGGCTAATTCCTTAATACTGAGTGTTTACTGTATGGTGATATTGTAAAAATCGCATAATTTGGCATAAATTTTGGTATTTTCATATCAAACGTCACGGCCCGCATCCATATATTCCATCGGCCCGCATGCGGCCCGGAGTGGTGAGCTACGGCCCCGGGCCGGCCCGCCACGGTAAGCAATATACTCTGATCCTGTGCTAGTATATTCTGTTATCATATATGACTCGTGGCTTCACACATTCCGACCGACTCTAGTGCTTCCTTTGTGTGCTGGATATATATATATATATCCTGCTATGGCCCTCGATAAGGGCCTGGACTGAGTGGGACTGAGTGGGATGAGCTGCTATGGTCACTCGTGCTCAGTTACAATGCAGCTAAGCAGCAGTCAACCGGAGTGGCGCCCTTCACGCTTCTGTTCGCGCAAGAGGCTACTGTGCCACCTGATCTTCGTAACCGACCAGAGTTAAACTTCGAGGACCAGGAGGAGAAGACGCTCGCTAAACACTTGCTGCAGAGAGCGAACATCGTGAAGACGCTCATGGTACACGCAGGATGCAGCTTGGAGATTGCTCAGCACCGTGACACCCTGCTATACGAGTACAGGCGGAGTGGAGGTTTTGAGTCCAAGCCACACCAGTTCAAGGTTGGCGACTTCGTTTACATACGACAGAAGCCGAGGTCAGGCATGGAGGTGGCTACCAAGCCTGCCATCCTGAAGTTGGTCAAAGTTCAGAGAGATGGGGTGGTGGTGCTGGAGGACAGTACCAAGCTCAGGGAGAAGAGCACAGTGCAGAGCATTGCGCCATGTCACTTGCAGATGAAGGATCAGTATGACTACAACGCTGCCATTCCCAGCAAACACCTGGCGTGCGAGAGGTGCAAGAAGACTGATGGAGAAGCTTCCATACTGTTGTTTGACACGTGCAACCGAGGCTATCACATATGGTGTCTGGAACCAGCGCTGGATGGGATCCCTGAGGGTGACTGGCAGTGTCCCAAGCGCTTGGGCACAGAAGTGGTGGTCGCTTCCGCTGAAGTGAGCATGTCAATCAGAGCATATATCTTCCAAAAGTTTTTGCGGGCCGCAGTTGCAAAAATTTCAAGCCCGGTTTCGGCCAGCCCGGCCAGTGTCTCGAAAATTGCCCGCCGCAGGCGAATTTTTCGAATTTTAAGTACGGTAATATCACGAAAATCGGAAATTTCACGTAAAATTTTGAGATTTTCACCGTTCGTCTACGGCCCGCAGCCTGATCAAATCCCGGCCCGCTTTCGGCCCGGCGTGACACGCTACGGCCCCGGGCCGGCGCGCCACGGTAAGATATATGCCCTGATGTCAATAGTGGACAAGATGGCCGCCGTGGAGCTCAAGCTAAAGGAGAAGCTGGTAGCAGACGCAAAATTGTTGCCAGCTGACGTAGGCCCACACAGAGCCGTGAGCGCTGGTCGTGAACAGCCTTGGCAGGCTCTCACGTCGCGACAGGTGGCGAAGATGGACGGCACCATGGGTATATCGTAATCTTCTCTCCAGAAGGGGGGGACCAGAAGATGCTGAGCTAAGTGATCAAGGAGCTGATGTCACGGCACTGGCATGATGGTCATCGCACCATCTTGAGCCGAAAGTGTTCGGAGCATCAGGTGCGAGCAAGGAACCTACGCAAAGCGCCTACAGTACAGGCCATGCGCTTGGGGGAGGTGCAGAAGAGGGGGGACGTCACACAGTTGACCAGAACTCAAGTGAAGATAGCCAGCCAGTTGGACTGGGGCCTGGAGCTGGTCATGACGGTGCCACACGAGGTGAAGCGCCTCGCGCGTGAGGTGGACTGGAAGAAGCTCAAGCAAGTTTGGGACCCTTGGGCTGGTACAGGGGTGATCAGCAAAGTGATGCTTGTGGAATGGCCTCACTTAGAGGTTATGAATAACGACTGGGACCCGCAGTTGAAGTGGCCTGAAGCCCTAAACGCGCTACAGCCAGGCAACTACCGTGCCTGGAAATAAAGATATGCGGTGTGTGACGCTGTCGGGTTACTTCACCATGATTCGCTTTGCTGGACATCGCGCTGCCATTGGCAGTACTGGCCAGCAGGGTGGTGGCTTGCATTCATGTGCCATCACACTATATGACAGATATGACCGAGACCAGAGCGCAGTACTTCCGCAAACTTTGCTATGCAGGTCGTTTACACGTGATTGGGCACTTGGAACATGGGCCCATTGGAAGAAGATGCATGTGGGTTATGGTTTTTCGTAATCCTCTAACGCGTGCAAGGATGTTACGTGGTGGAGAGTCCACTGGTGTGGGTATGTTGACCTTCAGTATGGGCAGGTTTGCTTCAAATGGCGTTATCACTGAAGATGCAGAACAAGCTCTTATCTAATGTCTGTGCTACTGGCGGCAGCTACAGATGGAGGATGTTGAGAAAAAGAGCTTGTACATACGAGGTTACACAAACTTGTCAAAAATTTTGAACTTTTGAAGATACAGCTGTCATACTAGTCAATTGAGTGTTGGAAGTGGTGATATCCTCTTGTACAGTGTCATAGTGACAATATGTGTGGTGCTGAGTGTGCACCTAAGAGACATTCATAGTGAGAGAAGCTGTGTTGCGACCGAGACAATATGTTCGTATTTCGTAGGGCCGCGCTGTGCACGGGTTCGCGACAAGGAGCTTGGATCGCTGTCTCTGGCTCTGGCTCACCAGATAATCCTTCTGAATCTTCCGCCAGTGCTGTAAAGTGCTGGCTACGTAACCCTCGCTCGGTTGGCTCGTCGCTGTTTCACGGGGAACCCAATCTTGCCACCCCCACAGTAAGGGGGTGGCACAGTGGGTCTCCTGTCTGTCACCCCTCAGCCCGATGTGTCACCAGTGTCCGTTGTCACTTGTATCACGGTGTGCTATAAAACACCTTTCACAGTATTTTATATCATCTTAGTATCCGAGTGCACGAGCGCCTGCCCCTGCGAGACAGTATCGCTCCTTAGCGCCTGACATATATATATCCTTATATATATATTTCTCACTTTCTATCAGGTTATCGGCCATCCACTTGTGGGTGCTCGTGTTTTACTTTTGATCCTTGGAAGGGTGCACCGAACTTCCTCGAATCCGCCGCACACCGCCGGCAGCTGTTCCGTCCTTACGGCAGCGACTCAAATCAGACCCCGGCCACCGTTGAGGATCGCGGCCGAGTCCAAAAATTTATCACCAAACCGAGTGCAATTTGGGCTTCAGTTGAGCCCGGTTGTTTTTACCAATTAACAAAGATTACCGATTACGTGCTTCCAGTTGTTATGTCATCAAACCGCCGAAGCCCTCGACCTGTCATGGAGTCCCTTCGCTCCGCGCGTGCCGCCGCGGCTGCTTCTGGCACTCCTGCGGGTCCCGCACTTCCTGCCTCTGCGGCCCCTTCTCCTCAGAGGGGTTCCCGCACACCGGGGCAAAATCCCGATCCGGTGGTGCGCATGTCTGCGCTCATCAGCAAGCCGACGTTCGTCTCGCTGGCTGCCACCTCCGCCGAGTTTCACCGAGATGCTTCGGTCTGGGAGTCCACCCCAGTCCGAGCGTCTCAGCAGTACGAGTACGCTGACAAATTGGATTACGCGTTTACTTACGGTGAAGAGCTTGTGAGAGTCCTAAAGTCTCATGGCTTCAAACCGCAGAAGGGGTACACCCTCGACGGCAGTGACTCCGAGACCGACTTCGCGGTCCTTCTTGGGAATCTACGCCACGTCCTGTCCCCCATCTCCCACTACGAGTACGACAAGCTCTTCGACCTAGAGCACGAGTACCTGGAGTACCACTGGTCCTTGAACGAGCTCATCTTTATGATTCTCAAGGGCGTCCTCAGCGGTACGGCTTTGGCGCTCTACCAGGAGTCAGCTCGAGTCCACCCACGAGATGGACGTTGCGCACTACAGCGCCTACGTTACCACGTCGAGGCCTCCACGGACCCCGACACTTTTCGCTTCTGGACGAAGCTGCGGGACACGAAGATTGACGAGACCGCCGACCCCGCCCCGCAGCTCACGGTTCTCCGCGTCCTGGGAGACAAACATCAACGGCTTCATCCTACCTACGACGACTCTGGACGTGTACAAGACCTTCAGCACGTCCTCAGCCGGTCGGCGGCGAGCTCCCCACACGTGTCCCCACTATATCTGGTGGTGCTCCGTGAGCTCGCCGCTGGCCACAGGTTTACATTTTCCACCCTCGCCCTCCGCATTGCCACGGTTTGGCAGACAGAGGGGCACCTCTCCCGCCTGGCCGATCCGCCATCTTCGGGCGCTGGTGGTGGCAGGGCGCGTGCGGACGGAGCCGGTGGTGCTGCGTTTCACGCCGTACGCACCCGCAACAACATCGTCAAGCCGGTCGGAGATTGGAAGCCGGCCCAGAACCCCCGTGTCCCCCACTTGGTGTGGGAGGGGGTCGGCTTCCCGTGCATCTCATGCTTCCGTTTTTGGGGCGTCACTGATGGGCACCTCGCCACGGAAGGGGTGTGCCCCTACGCATGCACCGCATCATTTGCACCATCGAGGGCGCCGCCCGAGGCTCCGAAGGCTCCGAAGCGCCCTTCCGTCGCTGCCTGGGCTCGGCCCGCCGGTGGTGTGCCTCCTGCCGCAGCCCCCGGTCCCCCAGCGGGCCGTGGTTCACCCTCATTGCAGCATGCGGCTGTGGACGGCGATGGCGGCGATGGCGACGATGGCGCAGCCGCATTCCCGTTCCGCCCTTCGCTCGATCGTGGCGAGCCGGGACCCATGCCCAGCACCGCCCTGGACGACGACGACACCGACTGGCCGGCTCTCCGTTCCGTTCCGTGGATCCCGAAGTTCCAGGGTGCAGCAACATCCAGCTCGGCAGCGAAGCAAGATTGAGATCAAGCAGTATAGTTCGGAAGGACCCTTCTCCATGCCCACTCGGCTTGTGATTGACTCTCGAGGGACCGAACTCTTTAGAATTAGTTAGCAAAAGACTTTTGGACAGCTTGGGATGGCGCATGCCGGACTGCCCGGGCCTGTTTGGCCCCTAGGCCCTGCAGTGCTCCTGTCTCTTTTCCTGGTGACACCTCAACCCCACGGGGTGAGGTGGTGTCACGGGGAACCCAATCTTGCCAACCCCACAGTAAGGGGGTGGCACAGTGGGTCTCCTGTCTGTCACCCCTCAGCCCGATGTGTCACCAGTGTCCGTTGTCACTTGTATCACGGTGTGCTATAAAACACCTTACACAGTATTTTATATCATCTTAGTATCCGAGTGCACGAGCGCCTGCCCCTGCGAGACAGTATCGCTCCTTAGCGCCTGACATATATATATCCTTATATATATATTTCTCACTTTCTATCACTGTTCCCTTTCAAGCTTCTGAGAATCTGATGAAGACCCCGTCGCTAATTATGGAATAGGCTGGATACCTTGCAATCACCGGTGTGGATGACCCGTGTCGCTCCGCACTTTCAAGTCTACCAGTGTGGAATTCACCACTCCTGGCCTCACTTTCCAGAGCTTCACTCAACAAGGCAAGATTCCCTCATTATTCCTGCAAACATCTCGCTCTTCTCTGAAGCTTCAATTAGTGTGAGTGTTGGCTGCCGACCGCTGTTGCATTGGTCTGCCTCGCTCCGTCTTTCCAAGCTTATCAGTGCGGGATTGCCGCTCCTGGCTTAACTCTTCGAGGACTTTGCTGAACAAAGCCAGGTCTCCGCACATGCACTTACAGACATCGCATTGTTGTCTGTAACGCTCATCATTATTGTTTTGAAAAAAGACTACTGCCAAGTAGTTCTATTACTGACTCACAAAATGCAACTGCGCAAGCAGGCACCACAACTCGCAAGCAACAAATATCAGATTATCAATTGCACCAAATTAACACTGTTGTTTTCGCGGTATGAGTGAGGTTCGCAAATTCATCTAATCTCTACGAAGGCAAAACAATAATGAGCGGCTGCTCTACACTCGGCAACGCCGCCCTATAGTCTACAATCGTTATCTCTCCAGACTGTGTAACACTCAGTCGTACTTTCCGTACCCGGTCGCCAACTGTCGCGTCACGGTCGTGACCTTCACAACTACTGTCACGCGTTCGTCACCAGGACCACTGCTCCGAGTGTCAGAGCCGGGCTATCGGACCACGATATGCCGCGGTTTGTGACACAGTTCTGACATCAATCAGATGCCTTTCGAGGGGTCTGGCCTGTCAGATGAGCAGGACGTTCATAGGGAACGAATTGCAGAGGCCAGCACTAGTCTTCCCAAGGAGGGTCGATATTTTACCGAGGGTCAGACAAAGCAGATGACTGCAACAACAGAGCGTGAAGGCGCCAAGTCCACGTGGCAGAGGAGGTGCGGGATGAGGTGCTCATCATTGATTCCACATATCCTGTGCATTTGTATGAACTTTGCCATGGCTTTATGACAGCTGATGATGCCGGTGGTGCCTCATAAATCCCAGTGCCAGTCGCAGTGAATGTCGCGGCAGCAGAACATGTTGCCGAGCCCGAGACCACTGTTGTTAACACCTTAAAGACGAAGTCCCTTTTGCAGTATGAAATATCAGCTTTTATGCGGTATCGGCCATAACTCGGTCATACGACCTCGAATGATGGCATATGCAGTATCTATGTTAAATAGACTCAAATGGCGACCTGATGGGATGCCACACATGCCCCTTACATCCCTAGTTTGCCCACAACGTCTGCTCAAAGTGCAGAGATTTCTCTGCGGACTGTTAAATTTACACGTATCCATACTTAAGGATGTGCATCGCACGTCGTAATGTAGCTTTATAAAGCCACAATAGTAGAAGATTAGATGATGCTTTCCGATTTGCGCAAACTATGAGGTCAATCGCACAAGTATAGCGCAAGATACGCATGTTTTAGCATCATCTTCGAGCTCGAGTTTGAATATCAGCTTTGCAGTACGGGGACTTCGTCTTTAAGAGGTTAATATTTCGGGTGCAACCCCACAAAGTGACACAGTAGTATCTACAGCTAGCCTCCCATCAGCTCCTCAATATTCAGCTGATAATATTTTAGTGCTTTTACGTGACCTTGGGGCAGACATTTCAAGTGGATTTTATCTTTTTATAATAATTTTTTCGTGTTTTAAAATTAAAAAACTTTCCATCTCTAGACGGGTCATGCCGAATTTTTTGAAAAGTTGATAAGTTGATAACAAATGTTATCGATAGTGCATTGAATTAAATAGTTTGCTATATGCCTTAACATATTTAGCTTGCTGTGTTTTACCTTCGATATAACGTACCCCAACTTCAATTGCGTGCATCGCCTGTTGGCTCCTGCAGATAGTTCATACCTGTACATGGGGTTATATTTCATTTGTTTCCTGTCGTCGTTTTCCTGGTTGCATATGTTTCTCCTATTGTCCCCGCCAGTTCTTTATGGCATTATATTATTATGATCGGTTTCAATGCATGCCATAATCGCTTTTTATAACTTTGAATGGATTAATTCGAAGTGCAGAATGTTAGTCTCAGGATAGTTTGACCTATAACTTAATGTCCAACAAATGCATCGAGCCATTATTGAGCAGTTTCATGTCAATACATTCATGACGAGGCAATTATACACCAATATATTGCATCTGTAAAATGGTTGCAAGACTCTGAAAAAATGTCAGGTGGAAATCACATCGGATACAAGTATACACAACTCGGCTATCTTTAATAGATACACGTTTAGTCTCACTTATAAAGTATCTAGAAATCTTTGCCACAACACTCAAAAAACGATGTACAATTCACTAATCTAGCTTACTTTTTCGGAAAATTGCTTCACGCGTTCCGTGCTGCTGCTCACGTCCTATGTGCAGCTTACTATTAATATCCCGACTATCTGTGTGTTAAACTATATTACCTACAATTAAATCAGCCCGGTTCCTTATCGCCCTTGCGCCAGGAAAGTTTCCGTCTTGTCACAGTTCGCAACTACTTGAGCCTGCACAGAAACGTGGTGTTAGGGTCCAGAGTTCAGTGGCAGGCCATGGTACATAAACAAAAATGGTGATGAGAAAGAAAGGTGAGCGATAACACGGAAAACACTCACCGCAAGAGCCCCCTTCATCGGCGCGATACCGTTAAACGCGAACTGCCCCAACTGGATCATCAAGTAGAGATATCAACAAAAAAGAAATCAACAAACCAAAAAAGAAGAAACGCACATCTGCCAGCACATAGCCGTATTGCACGTGCATAAACTGGACATCCACAATGCAGATAGCCGCTGTGAGGGGCTCACCAAGGAGGAGAGCGCCGAATACAACGCCCGCGCGGACTCCTTTCTAGAGCTGCCTCCAGGAGCGTATTTGCTCACCCATGTGTTCCCCTCCTGATACGGAAAATGTCTGTGAGTCCAGAGCTAACGATTGAATGCTCTGTTGGCGTGCTTCGTGAAGCAGACAGCGACCGTGCGTACCTTTTTCACCAGCTCGCTCAACTCTGGTCGCCGCTTATCGAAAGTCGCAAGTCCCATATATTCCCTTACCAAGGCCGTCACGGCCAACGTCTGCTCCTCATATCTGAAGGCGGAGAAGCACAAAGATTGGTGGTCAGATACCATGAAATCCTGAAGCCCTGGCTTCTGATATACAGTTCATTAAAACGACCCGGGAGAGTTTTGACAGAGGCTAGCTTACTTGGGATCCTGTGCCTTTGCAACAGGCTTGGCGGGCTGCTTATCCGCAGCGCCAGCATAACTAATACCCTGCACAACATTGACATCGAAGAAAAGTTCGGTAAAACTTATATCAACAATGATTGGGAACAAGGCATTTCATGAAACTGGGCGCCCGGCTCACACCTTTCCATCATCGTCTTTCGCGAGCTGTTCAAGTCGACATGATTGGCCCTCTTCACCTGCTCACCCGTCAAGGGAGTCATATGCAACCGCACCAGCAGACGATCCGAAACAGCATCTCTACAGCTGAGATTCCTCTGAAGAGAGACTGGACACTGAAACAGGAGGACGAAAATCTACCTAGGCGCAGGTTAAGAATTTGGACCTTCGCACCTAGGGGGCACACTCCGTTGAGGAGTGGTTGGGCTTCAGTTCGGGAAGCGAAAGCAGCAGCTGCTGAAAGACCAACAAATGATAGCGCGGCGCGTCGACCAGCAGTGCTCTCCTCAACGACAGCTTTGCATTGCACTTTCGTGGGCTTGGCAGCTCGTGGCCTACAGTGTGAACCCGACTTTGCACTCGCTTGAGATATGCAGCTTTTAGACGCCGATCGAAGAATGATATTTTGGGCAGCAAGTGTTGGCATTTTGACTGATATCAACCTGATTGGGGGTCGGGGAGTTCGTTTTGAATAAATCGCGCTATCACTGCAGTGTCCTCTGGGAGAAAACGAAAGTGTTTAAGATAATATTTTACAATCGATGTGATTTAGATTCAATTCTAAAATCTTTGGACAGGTGTACGAACAAAGGGTATATTTTGTCATAGTCCAATTCCATACCTTAAGCTGGAATCGGATGTTGACAAGCTGTCTCCATGACGTGGGATAAAAATGCCGATTTAGCATGCCATATCGGCTGGAGATTGAGCCACGCAGATAAATCGATGACTATTAGTTACCGGTTACTAAAAAAGTAGTTGCTCCTGCGAGGATTCCACGTGGACTCCATGTATGGAAAAGGCTTGAGGTATTTTCTGTCAACTTTTCAGCGATGTCGATGTCGTGGCAAAAATGAGTTTGAATCATGCTGCCACGATAGTGATATAGGGAAAACATCTTCCAACATCCGCCACGATAGCAAACACATTCAACATTTCGCATGAAGCAATTCGAATTGGATTTTCTATTTTTCTTTTCTTAGAGCTAGCATCGAACGAAAAAACATCTAAACATGTCAAGGCACCGAGGACAGGTTCGAAGACCGCGGAGGACAGGAACAACGCTGACGTCAGTTCCACGTCATTATGGAGGACCCACTCGGACAGTCGATCGGTTTTGCACTGTGAAGGCATGCATTCGAATTATGCTGCGGTTTTCTCATGAAAAACAAATTTAAAATAAAAAGCAAAGTTGCAAGTCTCTATCAATCGAGCGCGAATCTCTCCAGCGCGGGGTTGAAGTTGCAGCAGCCGAAGAAAAAGTTTCGGCGGCAGGAAGCGAAAGGAGTTGCAGCAACAGCCGCAATAGTAATCTATTGATATCACAACCTCTTACGAGCGAGCGACACATTTTACGCGCAAAAAGGTGGAAGCATATGCCACAAAAAACTTTGACAACGGAATGCCACTTGTTCGGAAGATGAATATCCCCCCCTCAGGAACTTTCGCCGCACCGGGGCTTCTTATCAAGGAAGATATGTAAAACCCTAGTAGCACATCTGCTGAAATTGCGGGACTGCGATTCTTACTCACAGAACAAAAAGAAAATCTCCTTAAGTCCATGACTGCTGAAATCTGTATAGGCAGCCCTGACTGGGAGTCCCGGTGCAGGCCCCTATGACAGATTCCTAGGACCAACACTGGACTACTGACTGATCTGTAGGTTCGTACTGTGACACACGCTGTGTCACAGGTAGGCTAGACACCGAGACCGTCCGACACCGTTCCGGGTATATCTAGCTTAGGGTTTATTTATCTTATACAGTTTATCCACACTGAGTACGGGACTATCTGATATCTGGTGTACTAGGATATTCCGGTAGGTCGTGGCCCCATCCACGCTTTTATTCCACTTGCTATCTTGGCCATGATTGGCTAAGCAGCCGCTTGAAGAGGTGGTGCGCACTTGCGCGTTTGGGTGCAACTAGGATATGTGTCTAAGTAGTCGCGTTTGCGGTGACGATTAGTCGCGCGATTAGTCGCATTTTGGGGTGTTCACGATTACGAGTCGCGACTAACGTTTAGACCTTAACATTGTGGGAGCATCTAACCGCTCCCGATGAGACATACTTAGACACCGCTTATCTTTCCTGTGAGCTTTGTATCCGTCACTTATTCGTATCACCCATATCGATGTGCATATATACCTATACGAAGTACATTATATTATTACAGAGGCATCGCAGAGTCTATTACAGAGGCATTGCAGAGTCTATTACAGAGGCAACATACGAGATGGAATAATAGTATAACACTATAGTTGCTTGCTTTTCAGATGATTAATTCCATCGATATCGTGTAAAATTACGGTAAGCAATTAAGGTCTTATCAAGAGTAAGGAGCTGCACTGGTCCCGACAGTTCCTGGAGGTTTCAGCAAAGACCCCTCCACACCTGACGGATCAATCACCCTCACAAACCACCACAAGAACTTGGTGTCATCAGCGCGGTTGGGTCATGTGAGCACAGGTCTGACCGGGGTTGCAGCTGTCATGATGGTCGGTGAAGTATGAAGTGAGATGTTGAGAACGGATGTGTCCCTGTCGTGTACATCTTTCACTTCGTTCGGTTGTGGTATTCGTGTTATGTGACGCTCCGAACCTCCGGTGCCGCGATAACTCATCGGTCGCGACTAAATCCTTAACACTATGGGGCCCCGAGCCACGATTAGTCGCGCGATTAGTCGCATTTCGGGTTGTCCGCGATTAGTCGCGACGAGCGACTACTTAGACACAGACTAGGATTTGGACCATGGTTTTACGGTAGACGTTTTTTGCGGCTGCGAGTCATGGGCACCGCGCGTTGCTATTGCTCGGTTTTGGCAATGTTCATCTACGCTATTTTACCTGCCCCAATCCCGCTGGTTTACGTATTTTGGGCTGGTGCTCCGGACACCTTCGACCACGACGACATCTGCAAGTGCCCCACGCTCGTTTCGCCTCTCCGCACGTTCCGCCGTTACGCCTTTCCTACATTTCCGCCACAACACCCAAACGTGCAGCCGCGCATCATCTTTTCTCTGGCTTTCAGAAGTATGGCAACATCTACACGAGCTCGTAAACGCCTATTGAGGGACTCCGACTTGGACGCCTCAATACGGCTTCTGGATGCGGTTCGGGACACTCCGACCGCTAGCACCCCGCCTGTGGTGCCCCCTGCTACTTCCAGCAACACCGACGCTGCTGTCGCGTTGCGGAAGCACCTGGTCGACCAACATGCCACGGTTGACGCGGTGTACAAGGGGCGCTTGCATCGATCGGGCTTGGGCCAAGGGTATCCGCGAGGATATCCTTGGTTCCAAGAAACATCATTATCGTGGTACCGACGACACCGACCGCCTCTCCGAGTTGGTGGTGCAGCGTCGGACCGAGTTTGAGTCCGCTGGACTGGACTTGGCCCCCTTTGACCTCGACGACCCCACCTCTTTGGTTATCGAGAAGGTTAATGGACTACTCTATGACGTCTTGGCCCTCGTCGTGGAGCGCAACTCTGTGGCCGCCACCTGGCTTCGGGGTACGGACTCTTCGGCTGACCGAGATGGACGTCGTGCCCTCATCGACATCGTCAAGGGGAGCGTGCCGACAGTCCTTCGCGAGAGCCACCAGCAGGAGCATGCGGCGCTTCGTTATCCCGCAGGCGTTGACCCGCAGCCGATCTTGGCTCGTGAGCAACGTCTGGTGCGGGATAACCG
>LGRX02024066.1:2084-24031 GCA_001247695.2 Cymbomonas tetramitiformis | reverse complement strand
GAGGACAAGTTGCCTCTGGTGGAGTTTGCAATCAACAACACAGTTTCTGCTACAACTGGTTATACACCTTTCTATCTCGATTCCATGGCGCAGCCACTTTCGCCGCATGATCTGGCAATCACCATTCCGCCAGAAGCTCCTGTTCCAATACAGAATGCTATTCGAGATCACTTTGACCATGTTCATGCCAATGCGGTAGACAATATTAACCGAGCAGCAGAAATCAATCGAGCCAGATTCAATAAGACTCACATGCCCCGACAGTTTGCACCAGGGCAGAAAGTTCTTTTACGGATTGAGTTTATCCAATGGATTGGTTTGACAGAGGCAGGCAGCCATATATCGGGCCGTTTACCATATCCAAAGTTGTCAGTCATGGTCGTGCTTATGAGCTAGATTTCGGGGATCTCGACATTCGTATCCATCCGGTTCAGCCTGTATCCAGATTAGAGTTATATAATGACTCAATCCAAGCACCTTTGCCTCTGCCACAGATGATCACTGAAGAAGGGCAACCATTATTTGAGATATCACACATTCTCTCAGATAAGATCACTAGAGGTGTCAAGTACTATTTAGTGCGATATGCAGGCTACGGCCCTGAACATGACACTTGGGTCAAAGCCACAAAGCCATGCAGCAGACATGATAGGTTGATAGCTGCCTATGAAGGCTAAACAATATATTAAGCCTATTACCCTTACTTCTTGTGATATATACTATACAATAACACATGTCGATCATCTAAAAATACCCTGCACTTAATGTTATTGTATCATTATGTTGTATCAGGAGCGGGAATTGATCCTTCCTTGCTGAGGTGTAGTGAGCCTTGTACAAATCATACCCTTGCACATATACGCAACACAAAAAGCGAGTACAATATCTGTGGATAATAATGAGCTGCTAAAATCTACCTGCCGGACCGTGGTTTGTCATTCGGATCTTACGGCTAGTCAGTCTGAAATATGAAATTGTGGTAGATGGAGTTGTGATCCTAAGCTATGTTTGACACACATAGGTTGTTCGAAATTCACATTAGTTTGGTTTGCCGGCAAGACGACAACTGGCTTTCGGCAATAGCGCAACACACTGGACACAACGTCACTCTGAAATACGAAACGCAACGTCACTCTGAAATACGAAACGCGAAAGGAGTTTGCATTTGAGTGAGGAATTAAAGAGGACTGTGAGTACTTAATGTCCCTCCGATATCTCAGAAGTGTTAACGGCACTCAACATAAGCAGCGCATTCTCCGACTGCATTAAAACAAACCTCCATTCCACCGTTGTTATAAGAAAGTAGATATATAGCAATATATGTACTGCCAGAAGAATGTCAAAAACACAGTGAGATAGGGTTCTCGGTTGTCTAAAGTCGGATTAAACTATAAGATAATCGGGTTTAAGCTGGCGGACGGACCGTGACACACGAGCGGAGCAAAGAGCAGGCACTGCAAGTGACATCCGAGCAGGCGAGGGGTGACACAGGGCACCACAGACCTCCCCCCTTATGGGGGGTGAAAGTCAGTGTTCCCATGACACCACCTCACCCCGAAGGTGGGAGGTGCACTGCAGGGCCAGCCGGTACTCCCGGGCAGGCGGCTAGGAGAAATGTAATGTTTTCCTAGTTACTAGCTAACTCGTGACGTGTCAATCGAGGGTTTCAACCTAAGCAGGCTAAAAACGGCGGCGGCGGCGCTCTCAATGATTTGAAGCACCAGCCCATCGTCGTGGATCAACCGATGCCCAAGCGAGGCCAAAGCCCACAACGGCGTGGCACCACCAGAGCGGATGAGCCGAAGTAGGGGGGGCGAGAAGGGCGAAGGTGGAAAATGCGGTGAGTGTGCTCAACGAACGCGCTGCACACAGCAAAGGTGAGGATCGAGGAATTGGAATGGGAGTGGGCGGTGGTGATAACACCACCACACACCACCAGATGACGGCCAAGGGATGCGTCGGGTGAAAGCGGAGAATGCGGAGAGGCGAGGTCGTAGGAGCCAAAGTCCTTGTCGTCGATCAAGCCAAAAATGTCGGAGTCGAGGTTGGTGCCTGGCGAACAAGCTCCATCAGACACCACTAGGTCGCAACCAGGGGTAAGATGTTGTCGATGTAGTCGTAAAGATACCACCGCTGAACGTGTAGCGGCCATACGTACACGCTGGAGTGAGGCGGCCATGGCCACAGATTGCAGACTGCAGAATCTGCAAACCCAATGATAGGGTTCCCAAGCGAAAAAATAACTTTTCGTAAAATCAACCGAATCCAGTGATGGAAGGGTCAAGTGGGGGCAGATTTTCGCGGGGAACACGGCGGTGAGGTCAAAAACGTCGTGCGGAAAGCCGATTTTCCGGCAGCAGAGGTGCTGCTGGCCAGAGTGTCGAAGGCGCAACGTAAAATCTCGTAAAACCAACCAAATCAGATGATGAAAAGGTCAAATAGTAGTAGAATTTCGCGGGGAAAACGTCGGCGAAGTCAAAACAGGCGGAAGGTAAGCCACTTTTGCTGCAGTCCAGGTGTTGCGTCCAGAGGTTGAAGAACACAAAGGAATTGTCGGTTATAAAGTAGTGTCGGTTCAATTGAAATTTGACGCACGGAAAGTGCGTTAAGTGCTGGAAAATGTCGGATTGTCGGTAAAAAAATGTCGGAAGTGACCGATGTGAAAACAAGCCGGTCGTTGTCGGAAGTGTCGGCTAGTAAGTGTCGGCTAGTAAGTGTCGGCTAGTAAATGTCGGAATTGTCGGCTAGTATAGAATCACAGGGCGCGAAGCGGACGGAAGACTGACGAAAACACCACCACTGAACGTGGGTGGGCTATAACCTTATAAAAAAGTAGATATATAGCAATATATGTACTGCAAGAAGAATGTCAAAAGCACAGTGAGATCGGGTTCTCGGTTGTCTAAAGTCGGATTAAACTGTAAGATAATCGGGTTTAAGCTGGCGGACAGACCGTGACACACGAGCGGAGCAAAGAGCAGGCACTGCAAGTGACATCCGAGCAGGCGAGGGGTGACACAGGGCACCACAGACCTCCCCCCTTATGGGGGGTGAAAGTCAGTGTTCCCATGACGTTGATCCTCTTGAAATTTTTTCGGAGGGGAGGAAGGGTGAAATGCAATAAATTAGCCGTGGAAACAAGAAACGATCGGCAAGCGCGAAATCTCTCCGTAACGTAAACCACGGATTGAGATACCCTGAAGCATAATACGTAGCGTCACTCTGAAATGCGATACGCGATACGGCGTCACTCTGAAATACGATACGCAATACGTAAGGAGGGCAACATCCTAAGAAGGGTAAGGTGAGGGTTTAAAGTGGACTCAGTCCCCCCCGATATCCTAAAACACCTTGAGGGACGCCTCACTGGTGTAACAAGACTGGCCAACTCGACAACAAAGACATCATACAAAAGGTATGCTTCCTATATTGTGAGGTCACGACACTTCTAAGAGGGGAGATCTGTCAGGGATATGACCGATGACACATGTGTCATACATGTCATACATGTCATACTTATCATACTTGTCATGTCATATCATACGTCATAACAAATGACATACAGTCGTCAAGTATAATCAGTATGGTCGACTATGGCATGTACAGTCACTATGTCTGTCATGTACCTAAGGTGGGTGACATCTCTCATCGAGAGGCCAAGCATATGGCATCGAGATGGCGAAGCAAGACAAGTCTTGAAGAACTGAATCGTTCGCTGAAGAAACGCGTCTTCGCTTCAAGCATGCACTGAACAGCATGCGAGCATCAAAGGCTATATTGCCTAGCCGATGCGTCAAGTTCACCTAGTGCTCTCGAGTTCACAACTCGATGGTGGTGACGCGTATGATGCGTGGGAGCGCTAGAGTATATGAGGAGCATTGAGCTCACGCGGACACTTCTGGTCTACAGATTGCTGCACTCATACCCACCAAATACTTGCACGTTGCTATTACAGTTCAATAATAGCGCGTGCCGTGACACTGCCCTTGTGTCACCACTCGAACTGCGGTGTCAGGGTTTAGGCTCCCAGCTCTCAGCTCATAAAACTAAGTATTTTATTCGATCATCTTGATTGTGAAACCCGAGTCACTGCACAACTTTCTTTGCCTGCGTGCATATAGATATATAGATATATATACGTTTTATATAAACTATATATATATTTATATATTTCACACTTTCTTTTATTCATTTGATTCGAGATTTCGGTTTGCTTCGCCCATGCGCGTGCGGTGCCGCCTCCCTCGAGCTCGCCTTGCTTTCGTTTGCCCTTCCGCTTCGTTTGGGAACCGTCACTCGACTGCTTTATACTCTGGCACTTGTTACTCTTACTGCAGATGTGGACCGGGCGAGAGCTTTCGGATCGGTTAAATTTAGATGTTATAACTTAGGGATTGTAACTGTCATGGAGTCTCTGAGCTTCTAAAATGTAACAAACCTCGAATAATCGAACCTCGATCGCTTCGGCCGCGGCTCAGAGACTCCGCTCCGGCTCCGGAGTAGGGAACCGCAACCGTCAGCGTCACGTCCGGTCGTGAGCTGGTGACACAAAGGAAAGTTGACAACCTCTTGCTGTTGCTCCAACGAAGTGAAAGTTCAAACACGATCAACCATCAAGCATGTAGCATCTTAACCTAGAACGAGTTCAACTTCAAGTGACATAAGACTGGTACCTCTCGCACGTCAGAGTGCTTCGGTCGTGTAGATTCTCAGAGAGATCTTAAACCTAGCTTACGTAAACCTAATTTCCCTGGAAATTGGGTTAAACCTCAGGTCAATCATTACATTTTGAATCACAGTTAGCGTTTTCAACTTATTCACTTCGTTGGTGTACGCATATCAGCATCATGTCTCGTGGTTCCGGGGCCGGCTATGATCATCACATTACAGTATTCTCGCCTGAAGGCAGACTCTTCCAAGTCGGTAAGGGGCAGTCTGTTGATGCTCTTAAGCCTATATTTTTTGAGCTGTTGTGTTTTACTAGCCTAACCTTCTCTGGCTGTGCAGAGTACGCATTCAAGGCAGTGAAGGCTGCAGGGTTCACTTCGATTGGTGTGCGTGGTAAAGACAGCGTGTGTGTAGTTACTCAGAAAAAAATTCCGGTACTTTCACCATCTCGTTTTGCATTTTGTCTTCTAAAGTCTGACGCTTGGTGAGTTTGTTGAGAACCTGGAAAGTCGATTGTTGACCTGTGCAGGATAAGCTGATCGACCCCTCGAGTGTCACACGCTTGTTTAAGATCACAAAGTTTATCGGAATTCTCGTAACTGGTATGATGGGTAAGTATTTTGCTTTATCCGCAAATAGCTTGTGGAACGAAGCTCGCTGCCATTCGCAAGTCACAGGATTTGTTGCGAAATGCCAGGGTTAATGCTTACAGTGGTTTGTATGTGGCGAGTCTGACTAGAGCTGTTTGCCCATCCAGCTGATGCAAAATCCTTGATCTCCAAAGCGCGCCAGACAGCGGCCGATTTCCGTCACAGTAATGGATACGAGATTCCGGTTGACTACCTTGCAAAAGTGTAAGTTGCTTTTTGTATGTCTGCGAGTGTGAAGTTGGCGAGCACTGCGAACTCGTTTTATGAATATTTTATCTTTGAACTAGCATGCGATCACAGTAAGTTGGCTTTGTTAGCTCTCAGATCCACTTTCAGCGCCTACTTTCTATGTCTCTTGGCGTTGCTGAGGATGAAGTTTTGTTGAGTAGCTCAGCCGTGACATATTTTATTTACTCCCATTTTTTTCTAGATGAGCACGTTCTCTCTCAAGTTTGAATGCTTTACAACGAGCCTTGACCTCGGGATCTCATGGTGTGCGAAGCCTTCCGTCCGTTTATCTAATCGGCTAGTCGGTTGTTTTCTTCTGGGCGCAGTATCGCCGATCAAGCGCAAGTGTATACTCAACACGCATATATGCGACCCCTTGGTGTTGCTTCCATTCTTTTTGCGATTGACGAGGAACTCGGGCCGCAACTCTTTAAAACTGATCCTGCCGGCTACTACGTAGGATACAAGGTTGGTGACCCTTCTTTGAATCTTCATAGTGACTTCTTGATCGCCTGTGTCGCGCGAGAAGTTGGTTTCTTTTGCTTCAATATTTTTTGTCCTTAGGTGCGCAATACACGCACGGACTCATTTGTGACACACTAGGGTTTCAGTTTCTGTGCCTGCACTGTGAGACTCACTCCGTTTTTGCGGTTGCGATTTTCTCGTCTTCTCCTAACAGGCTACTGCGGCTGGCGCCAAGGAGCAAGAAGCTGTAAACTTTTTGGAGAAGAAAATGAAGAGCGATCCCAGTCTGTCTTATGACGAAACTGTGCAGGTACCATGCTTCGGCGTTCAATATTTCTTCCCAGGCTGTTACACTTGTTGAGCGAACTGCTGGTTATTTTTTCTCCTCTCGAGCTACCACATCTTTCTGTGATAAATAAACCCACGAGTCTTCGTCGACAGCGACCCTTGACTGCTTGTGCCTTCCTCTTTAGACAACAGAGTGATAAAGGCTCTTGTGCCGCGAAGCTTTGCCTGTGTACTGCGATCAAGTCAAAAGGATATGTGCCTGACCGTTATATGAGGCCGTTACCTGTGGCAACGTCCAGACCAGAAGGGTGTGCGTTGGTCCTGCCACGCTGTGGGAACTGCCCTGCCCTGTGCAACTTGAGGTAGTGATTTTGTCCTCACTCACTTGGACGTAGCTGCCTCTGTGTTCTTCGCTCGTGACTGTTAAGGTGGTGCAGCAGTGTGCTGTTGTGTGTGCTGTGAATAATCTGAAGCGGCATCTATTTCAATAGTTTTAGTTTGCCTGTCCGCGCGTCCTAGTGTAGGAAAGGGCCTCCAAATCTACGACTGGTGACGGTTCAAACCAAAAGTAGCTTTCCAACGGTGTGGGCGTCGGTTGATGAGGCTATTTTTTGCACGTCAGCCTGAGGGTGCTACTACACCTTTCTATGACGAGTAAACACGCTATACCCAAGTCTCTGACGACAACAACCGTGTGGAAGGCTGGAGCTCATCGCAGGGTGGGCAACGGGGAGTGAGGGAGGCTGTGATCGCGAGTGGTTTGTCCGGTTGGTGTGGCCGGTGACCTGGGACGAGCGCGGGGCGGCGTGCGTGGGTGTTGTCGCGTTGTGTGAGCACACCACTTGCTTGTGCAGAAGGTGCCTCTTCGGGTGTTGGGGCCTTCGGATACTGCTGCAAGCAGGAGAGTGGCCGTGTAGGGCTGGGAGTAGGCGTTCGGTGAGTGAGACAAGGGACGGTGCGGGGGTCGGTTGATGAGCCTATTTTTTGCACGTCAGCCTGAGGGTGCTACTACACCTTTCTATGACGAGTAAACACGCTATACCCAAGTCTCTGACGACAACAACCGTGTGGCAGGCTGGAGCTCATCGCAGGGCGGGCAACGGGGAGTGAGGGAGGCTGTGATCGCGAGTGGTTTTTCTGGTTGGTGTGGCCGGTGACCTGGGACGAGCGCGGGGCGGCGTGCGTGGGTGTTGTCGCGGTGTGTGAGCACACCACTTGCTTGTGCAGAAGGTGCCTCTTCGGGTGTTGGGGCCTTCGGTTACTGCTGCAAGCAGGAGAGTGGCCGTGTAGGGCTGGGAGTAGGCGTTCGGTGGGTGAGACAAGGGACGGTGCGGGGGTCGGTTGATGAGCCTATTTTTTGCACGTCAGCCTGAGGGTGCTACTACACCTTTCTATGACGAGTAAACACGCTATACCCAAGTCTCTGACGACAACAACCGTGTGGAAGGCTGGAGCTCATCGCAGGGTGGGCAAAGGGGAGTGAGGGAGGCTGTGATCGCGAGTGGTTTTTCTGGTTGGTGTGGCCGGCGACCTGGGACGGGTGCGGGTCGGCGTGCGTGGGTGTTGTCGCGGTGTGTGAGCACACCACTTGCTTGTGCAGAAGGTGCCTCTTCGGGTGTTGGGGCCTTCGGTTACTGCTGCAAGCAGGAGAGTGGCCGTGTAGGGCTGGGAGTAGGCGTTCGGTGGGTGAGACAAGGGACGGTGCGGGGGTCGGTTGATGAGCCTATTTTTTGCACGTCAGCCTGAGGGTGCTACTACACCTTTCTATGACGAGTAAACACGCTATACCCAAGTCTCTGACGACAACAACCGTGTGGAAGGCTGGAGCTCATCGCAGGGTGGGCAAAGGGGAGTGCGGGAGGCTGTGATCGCGAGTGGTTTTCCTGGTTGGTGTGGCCGGTGACCTGGGACGAGCGCGGGGCGGCGTGCGTGGGTGTTGTCGCGGTGTTTGAGCACACCACTTGCTTGTGCAGGAGGTGCCTCTTCGGGTGTTGGGGCCTTCGGTTACTGCTGCAAGCAAGAGAGTGGCCGTGTAGGGCTGGGAGAAGGCGTTCGGTGAGTGAGACAAGGGACGGTGCGGGGTCGGTTGATGAGCCTATTTTTTGCACGTCAGCCTGAGGGTGCTACTACACCTTTCTATGACGAGTAAACACGCTATACCCAAGTCTCTGACGACAACAACCGTGTGGAAGGCAGGAGCATATCGCAGGGTGGGCAAAGGGGAGTGCGGGAGGCTGTGATCGCGATTGGTTTTCCTGGTTGGTGTGGCTGGTGACCTGGGACGAGCGCGGGGCGGCGTGCGTGGGTGTTGTCGCGGTGTTTGAGCACACCACTTGCTTGTGCAGAAGGTGCCTCTTCGGGTGTTGGGGCCTTCGGTTACTGCTGCAAGCAGGAGAGTGGCCGTGTAGGGCTGGGAGAAGGCGTTCGGTGAGTGAGACAAGGGACGGTGCGGGGGTCGGTTGATGAGCCTATTTTTTGCACGTCAGCCTGAGGTTGCTACTACACCTTTCTATGACGAGTAAACACGCTATACCCAAGTCTCTGACGACAACAACCATGTGGAAGGCAGGAGCATATCGCAGGGTGGGCAAAGGGGAGTGCGGGAGGCTGTGATCGCGATTGGTTTTCCTGGTTGGTGTGGCCGGTGACCTGGGACGAGCGCGGGGCGGCGTGCGTGGGTGTTGTCGCGGTGTTTGAGCACACCACTTGCTTGTGCAGAAGGTGCCTCTTCGGGTGTTGGGGCCTTCGGTTACTGCTGCAAGCAGGAGAGTGGCCGTGTAGGGCTGGGAGAAGGCGTTCGGTGAGTGAGACAAGGGACGGTGCGGGGGTCGGTTGATGAGCCTATTTTTTGCACGTCAGCCTGAGGGTGCTACTACACCTTTCTATGACGAGTAAACACGCTATACCCAAGTCTCTGACGACAACAACCGTGTGGAAGGCAGGAGCATATCGCAGGGTGGGCAAAGGGGAGTGAGGGAGGCTGTGATCGTGAGTGGTTTTCCTGGTTGGTGTGGCCGGTGACCTGGGCTGAGCGTCTTTGTACGCTTGCAACATCTTGGTTGTCTCACACCCACTGTTTATTGGGACTGAGCACACTCTTTGCACACTTTTGGCACATGTTTTGCTTTTCCAGCTAACAAGTCTGCTTTGATCCCTTTTTCCGCAGGCCGCAATCGCAGCATTGCAATCTGTCTTGTCTGAGGACTTCAAAGCAACAGAGATTGAGGTTGGAGTGGTCCGTGCTGGCGATGACACAATGTTCAAGGTGTTGCCTGTTGAGGAAGTTGAAGATCATCTAACTGCCATTAGTGAGCGGGATTAATGTCTATGCCACTTTCTTGAACTTGCTTAACCTGTAGGTGAGCTTCCATGTGCAGCTGCATACCTGGGTGAGTAGATGCTAACAAACCTGTGAATGTTCATGAAACACGTATTATATTTTGATAACTGTTCGATGGATCCATACTTCAGAAGTATTTAAAATTTCGAGTCCACATCATGTGATTTTTGCGCTCTCCTGAGAGCTTTCAGCTCATCTTTTGGAAGTTATTCAGCAGCCTCCCTGTCAAAATGAGAGGATACCTTCAGCACAGACTCGTGCGATTGTCGGTTGAAAAATGGCCTAACTCACGTGTCAGTCAATAACAACTTACAAAACATGTGTTAGAATCTGCATGTACCTCTGAAGTCAATCATCTTTAACATTTGCAACTACTGTGTTCTCTATTATTAATTGTTTGCAACAATCACTTTTCGCCGACCGGTCAACGCGTGCACCTCTCCGGAAAACCCCCAGCCGCCTTATTTGTTTTATTATCGCGATAATTTTATGATAATGAGTGGCAATTTTTTCCTTCGTATGGTTTTATCACTGTATTCCTCAGGTGCATTTTAGAACGCGTTTTGCGACGAGCAGTGTTCAGAATGGGCGGAAAATCCGCTCGGGAAAATCAGCCGTCTGAACCGCCTTTTGCGAGTATTGAGATCCAGCTTCGACAGGTGATAAGTAGCGCTACGTCTGCTTTACATCTGCTGAGAATTTCAAAAGGAGGGTATGCCACGCTCTCATGCGACTTCGCCAGTTGTACTGCTGTGGAATCCCTCTCTGACTCGCAGCTTTTGTCGTAAAATCTGCTCGAGAACATCCAGCTGGTGGAAGCCAAAGCACGCGCAGTAACTTTCACAGCGGATAGAGTTCTAATCGCATCAAAGAAAAGTGAAGCATCTAAGCGCACAGACACGACAGACACGAAAAGGACCACCTGCAGTAGTGGGCCTAGTGTTCAGACAGTCAGACGCAGAAATCTTCGGATAGCACGAAAGGCAAAGGAACAGTCTGACAGAAAAGACCCAGCGACAACAGAATCCCCCACACCTGCTGCAGTGCCCTCACCGAAAATCATCAGCGTTGCTGCGCAAAAGGTGCCCGGGGCGTCTCGTGGCAAATCGTCGCAAACGCCACAGACGCCCATACAGCCTGGACCTAGTAAGTCTGCAGCGCCTCAATCCACTGGACAGAAGCGCGCGAAGAACAGTTCAGGCGATAAAGGTAATCGTAAGGAGCCCAAGGCTCGTAGATCCATCCTGAAGGACAAGGAGGCAGCACACAAGCGCTCTGAATCACAACCAGCGGCAGCATCACCCCGTGAGGAATCTAGACCACGTGCCTGCTCTCTGAGCCCTAAAGGGCGAGAACTGTTCAAAGTAGAGTATGGGTGACGCGATTACATAGTGGAGACACGAACATCAGCCAGTTGGCACTTCATCACTAAACCCTGACGCGTCAATCGTGAAAATAAAGTGTAGATAGCAGTCAACTGCCAATCTTGACAACGAGCCGCTTTTTCCTGAAAAGGTTTTTATCAGCGGCGGAATCTCTATTGTTACATGCGGCGAAGAATGTGGGGCCGCAGGATACGGCTTGCCCGAAGATCCTGAGTACTCGATCCATAGATCAGTAGAGTGCTTAACTGGGGGGGGCACCTCCTTCCTGTAACTGAAGGCGGGGTTGAGCCTGTCATTTACTGCTCAGGGTCCCACGCAGCCTAGAGACCACTTGCGAGCCGACTCCTCATGTAGAATACTGGCTAAGCCCCTGCCTGTTTAAAGCTCATCCGAACCGCAACTGAACTGCATCCTATGGCATCGCGGAGCGGATAGCTGTCTAGCCCAAGCCGTCGGCTTCAGGGGGGGGCGCAACACAATTTTGCCGACCGAGTTCCTTGCTTTGCAAAACTGTGCAGTACTGAATCGGATAACTTAATAGTGGTAATAGGTAGAAAGGGCGCGGTGCCCTGTAATAGCCTACTCAACTTATAATTGAGTTTTTTTCTTTTTCTTTGTTTGCAACAATTGCGTCCCTGTGTAAAATATGCCCGATGAACTCCTATCTTGAAATTCTATTGACTGTTGTGCTTGATGGTAATTTTCCTGGCAATCGACTGCTGCTGATCCGATATATTGTGTGTATTTGTCACACCACACGGGGCGACAAGAAAGATGAGGCACCCACTACCGGTATTTATTTATTTATTTCCGTATAGATCTACCTCGAAAATATTCAAGATATCAAGTTTGGGTACCCCTTTATAAAGCACACATGCGATGTAGCTCTAGGGTACTTGCTTGCGAGTTTTGAAGCAACGGAACATGTAAATAATACCGGTAGGTGCTACTTTTGAATCTGCTTGACAGATCTGGTTGCCTGATTTCGCTTGTGACAAGTAACATGTGTCCATTTTGGAGAGAACGAAATATGTAATAAGATGCAAGGGGTGACTTGAGTATCGGTATAAGGCGAATCAATATTGTACAAATGTGAGTAATGTATGTACTCAATATTGCGCTGTGGGCTTTAAAACCCGGATGGTGAGTGGCAAGCCGGGAATTGCCTACTTCTTGGACTAGACTGGCCACCAAGGACGGATATTGTAAAAACAAAGTGTCTACTTCAAACAGTTGACCACGCTAAATGAAGTTTCCTTGGTGCAAAACATCGTCGTGGGCTTTCAGATTGTGATGGAACACAGAAATCATTTGCACGTGGCTGATGTCGCGAAATACATTATAGCTTTTAGTCATAAACCAAACGGCATCTGAAGTAGATGGCAACGTCTTGCAAGGGGTGCACGTAGGACATTGGTATCATATTCAATTTGATTGGCTAGTTGCTTGTACATTTCAGGCCTTCTAGAACATGCACTGACTCACCCACACAGTCTGCGGGAGCTCACTGAGCAGCCCCAAACCTATGCAACCTCTTCCTCATTCCTGCACTCAACTCTCTACGCATCCTCTGGTTGTGTAGAGAGAGAGAACCAACAGAAAGCAATGACTGCCTGAACGCCCACTGCGTTGACTAGGGCATTAGTTCCCATAGCTCCACTGGCAGCCGTGCTCGCTACAACTGCAGCACAGAAGACCTCTATGAGACCGTATGCTGCCAGCCCGAGATCTGCCGTAGCACCGCCTTTCCGCGAGCACAGGAAGGCAAATGGCCCCGCCGCGCACCATGCGACTGCAAGACTCTGACCGAGCGGCGAGCAATCTGCAAACACCGGGGCTCCTGCATACGCCAGCAACTTGCTCTGTCCAAGGAGATCTATAGCATGGGCGATACCAGCACCCCCATACAACGCGCCCATCAGCTTGCGGAACTTGTCCAGCTTTGGCGTACGGTCCAACGCCGCCGGCAGCAAGAACTTAAGCGCAAGGGCGTTGTCGATGGCCAGTACGGGCACGGCAAGCACTGCTAAGGGAGAAACGGGAACATAAGACATCTCAAACTCCACTTCGGCGCCGCCGGCGCCGCCCGCGGTAACATTGAAGAGCATGCGACAATCGGACGCGACGTTGGCGAGGCCCGCGTCCGAGCGCACATCGAGCAGGCCGGCGTTCTGATCTACGGCATGGCATCGCCAGGTGACGGCGAGGGGCAACAAAGGGGGCATCCCGAAGATCTCGTCGACGGTTTGACTCTGGATAAGTGGCAGGTCGGAGGCTTCTCCTCGCACTGAGTGCGATGACGCGACGAACTGCGGCCAGTTGGAGGGAGTCGCTAAAAAGGCGTGCAAGTCGCACGGAGGGACGCCAGGGACGCGAGTAGTGGTTCGGAGGCGAATTCCAGGACGCGATGGCTCCGTTGCAGCGGAACGTTGCTGCTTCGCGCAAACAGCACGTGATCGGGACGATGCCCGCTTGCAGGCTTCAGAAGGGTGCGGCGGGCTTGAGGCCCTGCGCAGCGATGGTTGACACCTGCTATGCAAAGTTTACAAGTCTTAGCTGGAGCCAGCCGTTGTCGATACGGTAAGTATGGATACGACGCCAGGTTAAAGCTCGAGAAAAAGCACACTCAAAGGGCGACACCAGGCTTTTTGTGGCACTCCTCGGTAGGTTCACTCAAGGTGGCTGTGCGTTGTTGCAAGGCCATCCGTACCGAAGAGAATGCATTTTTTCGTTTTGTGGTACCCCTCTCTTGCTCGTTGGGTGGCGAGCTGAACGTCAAGACCCCATTTGACGCAGAAAGCTGGCGTTGAGGAGGACGAGGACCTAAAACTGCACAACAGCGAGAAGGAAGGCACACGAGTGCGCGTGAGACCATTGTGCAAGCTTAAGTTCAGTTCGGCGCCGATGCGAACTTCGCATACCATGCTCCTCAGAGGAAAAGGCATGCGTGCGACGACTTAAAATTTCAAGCGCAGCTCTGTCTCGTCCAGGGGATATGTCCGCATCGCCCCTCTCAAAGCGAAAGAAAGGCCTGATGTGGCGTGAGTGTATCTCGAGCCTCCAGTATGAAACTATACACGACCTTGCATTTGCCATGGTCCGCGCTCCTAGTTGTTTTCGAGGAGAGTGACGCGCAGTGTACAACAGCCGGACAAACTGGGATAACAACGCGTGGGACGCAAATTTCACACACCATATACACACCTTCCGCGTTTGCAGGTAAAGACGAGCGCGTTCTTCTCAGGTTGATGGGAAACAACTTCAAGCGATATCGATTGGCGTGTCTTGTTTGGTTTTGGGTGCGGTTCGGTTCAGTTTATACTCTCAACTCTGGTGGAGACCACTTTCCTCGCCTGGAACCACTCCCGTCCGCCTTCCTACTACGTGCACGTCTTGCTTTCGTGGCAAGCATGATGCTGCCAGCAGAGCACGTTCGGTCGCATGTTAGATCGGACGAGAGGGAGGGAGGCGCAGGCGTCTCGATGAATGCGCGGATATCGAATGCCACGCGCGGTACGAACCCTTGCCTTCGAAGCAGAGGGAGGGAGGCGTCTCGATGACGCGCAGTGGGGATCGCGGCAATCGAATTGAGCTGCGACGTGAACGTCATCGTCAACCTTCGCTTGTACTTTCAAGCGGAAAATCCTCCAAAAAACATCGTCCAGGCGGGGAAGACTCTCGTCTCGTCCAAATCCAAGTAGTTATCTGTAATCCCTTGTTTTGGCCTCCGTCCGCCTTCCCTAGGTTAAATTAGGACCCCGTGGCACCTCATCGAAGGGTGACACAAGGACTGGGGCTCCCGTCCCCAAGGGGGGGGGTGGAAGTCGCCATCTCCATGACACCCGGTGAGGTGTCACTGCAAGCACACAATCCTAAACCCTAAGAACACACGGAATGTTACAGACCCAAAGGGACCTTTCTCAATCCGACTAGCTGCGGATCCCCGCTTGGGCGTTGGCCCAGAACATTTTGCTACCTAGAGGTCAGGCATGTGAAAGGCTAATTGCTAAAATGCAGCCGTGTTGCCGCCGCGCGATGCCGCGGTGTCCGCAACGGGAACACAAGCAACTCAATGTCCTCCAGCAGCCTTCGACGGGATGTGCACCGGCGAGTCCTGAAAGGCCGGCCAGTCCTCCTCATCGTCGTCCATGTGCTGCCGGATAGCGAGAGCTGAAATCGGCGGGTCGCAATCGTCGTCATCGGCACGGGGCAGACCGGCGAAGCAAGGGATCCAAACCGTGGGGAGCCGGACATCGCCACCCGTCGGGATTGTGGTAACTTCATGGAGAAACAGAAACTGTTGCTAGATATTATACCGTGAGGGTAATAATATTCCAAGCGGGCAGAGGGTCTAAGCAGGTCGGAAAGCAGTGGCAGGCTACATACTCGGAATATTACGATATTAGAAGGAAGGAGACATACGGACTGGCGAGCTAAATAGCACGAGAGTTGTCGGTCACTACTGGACACCGAATCTGACAACGGTTATGACAGGTGACCAAAAGACAATCACCATGTCATATCCAGCACACCACCTCGGATGAGGTGGAACAGACACGAGTGACCGACACCACCCTGGCTAGCTAAATGTGTTAGAGATAAGTCATTTTGTTAGTCAGCTAGGGGAGATGCAAGATGCACGAGCCGGAGCTCGTGGCTAAACGCGTGCCATAATACATAAGCAAACCACAAGATCGGAAGCATCCACGAACTAGTGTAAGAACCTAAAGGAACGAATCTCCACCGCAAGCTGCTAGTGCAATGCCATCTAAGCACCACCGACTGAGAAAACAGCGAACGAAAGGGGATCCGAAAATGTAGAGTCGAATAGATGAAGAAAGACGCAACCAATCAACGTCATGCTCGCCGTGCCATAGGCGAGCCGTCAAGGAAGTGGTCGATCATGCCAAAAAACCAGAGAACTGCAGTGCCAGGACGGTGCCATCGCACGAAAAAATCAGATGCCTGCGAGGTCGTGTGGACTAGTGGAGAGCTAGCTGGTGACAAGTGGTGTAGCGCTGACCAACATGTACCACTCCTGCCAACGATACTGCACGTCAAACAAACAAAACATTCCGAACAAGCACCACCCAAAGCGGAGCAGTAACGACCACGTAGAAATGCCAATCCGACGCAGGGTCTCAAGCCCACAACGTGACGAAACGAAGGTAATCCACAATATGATAACAAATTGCACCAAAGCACCACCCACAAGGTGACAACGCGCCCAGAAAACCAGAAGTCCATAAGTCCAACGAGTAAAATGTAATGCCAAAGCTAGAGGTCCCAGCGGAGAAAACTGCCCGATAGAAAGCGAGGCCACAGAATTCGTCCATTCCTCCAATAGCGAGAGAGAAACCCACGATAAGCAACGTAAAAGCAAACGTTCCAAATTACTTAAAACGTGGGAATCTGAGAAGGCGAACAAGAAACAAAACGGCATCACGCAATGAATGCAATGTAGGATGTAGTGCTGAGTCGTCAAACGAAGCCGTGCTGAAATCTGTATAGGCAGCCCTGACCGGGAGTCCCGGTGCAGGCCCCTATGACAGATTCCTAGGTAGCCAACACTGGACCGTGACTGATCCGTAAGCCTGTGCTGTGACACACCGAGTGTCACAGGTAGCTAGACTCGAGACCGTTCCGACTCCGTGACCGTTCCGGGTATATCTAGCTTAGGGTTTATTTCTTATACGAGTTTATCTATATTGGTTCACTGACTGTCTGATATCTTGAACCGGGATATTCCAGTAGGTCGTGGACCCATTCCACGCTATATTCCACAGCTAATTTGGCCATGATTGGCTAAAACAGCCGCTTTGAGGGGTGGTGCGCAACGGCGCGTTTGGGTACGAGTGGGAAATTTGAGATGAGCAGTTTATAAGTGCGTTTTTGAGCCGCCGCTATGGGGATTCGACCTGGACCGGGCTTCGTTGGCGCAATGTCCTTTTACGCTATAGTTCTTGCCTTGGCCCAGCATGCTACCGCTTCTTGGGTTGGTGTCTGCAGCGCCTTCGACCTCGACGACGTCTTCCAGTGCCCCTCGCTCGCATGGCTCTACCGCTCCTTACGTAACTGTGACGTCGCATTTTCCCCACGCCATTACCTTTATACGCGCCCCAGCGTACCACCTCCCCGATCAGGCTTTCAGAATTATGGTTGTTCACACACGTGCGAAAAGGTCCCTCACGAGGGACTCCGACATTGACGCCTCGTTGAGGCTGACTGACGCGGTTCGCAACACACCGACGGCTAGATCACCGGCTGTTACGAACCCCGACCCTACTTCCAACACCGACGCCGACGTTGCGACGAGGAAGTACCTGCTTGTGGACGAGGTCTACAAAGGGCGGCTCCATCGGACATGGGCCAAGGGTATCCGCGAGGATATCCTTGGCGATAAGAAGCATTATTTCAGCGGCACGACTAACGCGGGTCTCCTCTCCGACGTGGTGGTTCAGCTACGTACGGAGTTTGAGTCCGCTGGGCTGGACCTCGTCTCGTTCGACCTTGACGACCCCCAGGCTCTAGTGGTGAGCAAGGTGAACGCCCTGCTGTACGACGTGCTTGGGCTTATCGTCGAGAAGCACAGCAACGCCCACGTCTGGCTTACGGGTACGGACGCGTCTGCCGACCGAGATGGACGGCGTGCGCTGGTGGACATCGTGAAGCGCAGCGTGCCTGTGGCGTTGCGGGAGTCCTTCCAGCAGGAGCATGCCGCGCTTGGTTATCCCGCGAACGTTGACCCGCAGCCGATTTTGGCTCGGGAACAACGTTTGGTGCGGGATATCAAGGCGGCCGACTGGACACCCACCGAGGCCACAAGGAAGCTCAGCGTGTACAGCAGGCTTGACCCGGTGTTCTACGCCGCGGTCAAGGTGCGTTACCCCATGGTGGCCGACAGAGTACATTGCTTTATTTTTCTCCATCGGCCCGGATGCGATAATATCATAGGCCAGCCATCGGCCAAATCGGCCGAACACTAAAATCGCCCGAAATTTTGGATTTAAGTATGGCGAATTGTTAAAATAGTATCGAAAATACTTGTTTTCTTTGGCCGAAACATGGCCGGTGCGAAATTATGGACGACCCGCAAGTGGGCACATCATCGGCCCGCGAGCGGCCCGGAGCGGCGTCAAGCGGCCCCGGGCCGGCCCGTCAGGGTAAGCAATGTTCCCTGGTGGCCGACCTCGCGTCGGTTTCCCTTGTGGCCTTACGCTCTTTGGTCGTCGAGATTTACCAGGCATGGGCGTAGACGGACGTCGGGAAGGCCTTCCTGGCCAAGCCCGCAGGTGGTGACACGTCGGTCTTGCTCACCAGCAGCGAGCACCAGGCGCTGCTGGACAAAATCAATGAGCTGACCGCGCTGGTTCAGCAAAGGTACGAAGCGGCTCCGCCGGTGGTGCAGCGGCAGCAGGACCCGCCGCAGCGGCAGCACGGGCAGCGCCGACAGCAGCAGCAACGCGGGCAGTCGCAGCGGGGCTTCCGCATGGGGGTCCAATCCCCACCGGCGGTGGGCTACGATCGTGACGAGCAGCGGGCTAAGTAAGCCGCTGCGTACCCGCTGCAAGAAGACTGGTAAGGATCTTTACCACTTCTACCGCGACTGCCCTCTTGGCGGTCGCCAACATTCCCCTACTTCGGCCGCGGCTTTCTGCGTACCCATCGACGAGGAGGATGCGGAGGGAGTCCATGCGCTAGCCATGTGTGCTCTTTTCCAGGAGGCGGCAGATGATGGGGCTGAGGCTTTTGCCCGCGCGGCGACGGCGTACGGTCCGCCAGCGGTGCTGTGCGGGGGTGTTGTGGGAGGCATCGACGTGTCGGCCTACGGCTTCTCCGTTGACGCGGTGACGCCAGTGGCGGGGACGTCCGGTGACGACATCCTGCAGCGGCTGGACGACCTCGCGGCGGAGGTCAACGCGGCGGTAGAGCCTAAGGTACATTACACTCACGCCTCTTTCCCGCCGTCTGGGGGCATTGCGGCGCAGGCTTCGGCTCTGGTGTGTGACACTGCAGGCGCAGGTATCACACCGGAGGAGCAGGTTCCGGCAGGTGGTGCGGCGGCATCGGCATCCGCCGTGCCGGCCCCTGCTATGCCTGTCTTGGAGAATGAGGAGGAGCTCCTGGAGCTCTACGGCTACGGCCCGCCCGTGTCCCTTCAATCGACGCGGGTGACCACTACGGAGAAGTCAGGCGGTGAATTCGCGGGGGCTGTGGAGACTGTCAACCACGCCGCGGTTGCGCCGGTTGACTTGACCGGCTACGACACCGACGACTACGAGGATTTTGCAGACGGCAGCTTCGCCGTCAAGCCGCGGGCCCCGGCTGTCTCGGCCAATCATGCGTCAGAGCCCGCGGCCCACGTGCCTGAGTCTGGTGGTGCTTCTCGCACCTATGGATGTGGCAAGCCGCCATGGGGCTTCCCCGCACACGCGGGCCCGTGGGGGTTTCATTACCTTCTCTCCCTTTTCCTTTTCATCTCGATCATGGGTGTGGGAGCTGCCGCCTACACGGCGGCCAATGACATCGGCTCTGTGCAGGTATCGGGTCGGGCTGCACCGCAGCCTGTGCTGTGCAGAGGGGACTTATGCATCTACCCTGGTATTTCCGAGCTGGACCCCGTCACTCTGGATGCAGTACTGCACTCCCTGGGTGCTACGACGGTGGTTCACCGGCCGCCTGACCCACTGGAGAGCAAGGCTCTATATCGATATTTCCGATAACCGATACTATCGATATATCGTATTTATCGCCGATTATCGGATTGCAACGTCTAACTATCGATTGTGCAGGTTTTGGTGTTCCATATTTAATTTATAACAAGATACATATAAATGTCCAAGTAATCGATTATTTATCGATTGTGCCGATTATCGATACCGTTTTTCGGATATCGGATTGTATCGATACCGAAAAACCAAACCGATATAGAGCCCTGCTGGAGAGCAGTGTTGCAAGCTACTACCGTGGACATTGTGGTGACGGTGCCCCTCTGAACTTTGACCCCGAGTAGTTTTCCTTCTGGCTCTGGCAGTACACCACTCTGGTGGTGTGCTGAGATGTACTTTGACCTCAACGTGGTCTTCAATTTGGTTTATGCTTTGCTTTGACATCTACAATCTTCAATCTGGTTTGCTTACACAGTGCCTTTCAGTTGTTTAGCGGGAGCTCCTTACCCGTAGGTTTCTGCACTTGTGCTAGCTAGAGGGTTTCAATTTGTGTATCAGAATAGCACAGTTGGATTAGCAGTTAGGTTTGTCACCCTAGCTCCTACCCTAACTTATCTTAACTTCTCTGACTTACCTGTCAGTCACCACCCACAGTGCTGGGGTGGTGTGCTGAAATCTGTATAGGCAGCCCTGACCGGGAGTCCCGGTGCAGGCCCCTATGACAGATTCCTAGGTAGCCAACACTGGACCGTGACTGATCCGTAAGCCTGTGCTGTGACACACCGAGTGTCACAGGTAGCTAGACTCGAGACCGTTCCGACTCCGTGACCGTTCCGGGTATATCTAGCTTAGGGTTTATTTCTTATACGAGTTTATCTATATTGGTTCACTGACTGTCTGATATCTTGAACCGGGATATTCCAGTAAGCCGAAAAAAAATTATGAACCATAGGGAGATCACCCCCATAGCTGCCGCAACGCTCTCTCCAAAGCCTGAAATGCCAACGTAAACATAAAAAACGATCTTGTGCGAAACGGAAATTAACTTGTGGTAGAACTCCACGAAGTTCTACTCTAAAGCGCAGCCTAATGAGAGCTGCGGCAAAGATGATAACGTGAAACCCAAAGAATGAGGTAGCGAAAGATGCGTGCTCCAAAAGAGGTAACAACTGGTCGTACAGGGCGGTCAATCCGACGTCCCAGCAGGCTCAAGTGAGCGCACGTCCTCGGCCAAAGAATGATGCCGAAAGCGGCAAAAATCCCACGCAACCCAAAAGCCGAACCACGAACCAACCAACCTACAAAGACATAACGCAAGCGTAAGGTGGTACCATAACCTGCTGGATATTATACCGTGAGGGTAATAATATTCCAAGCGGACAGAGGGTCTAAGCAGGTCGGAAAGCAGTGACAGGCTACATACTCGGAATATTACGATATTAGAAGGAAGGAGACATCCGGACTGGCGAGCTAAATAGCACGAGAGTTGTCGGTCACTACTGGACACCGAATCTGACAACGGTTATGACAGGTGACGAAATGGCAATCACCATGTCATATCCAGCAACTGTACCGCTAGACCAGAAGCCCGAAAAGGGGTGAGCCAGGCCGGGATCGAGCCCGTGACCTCTCGCATACCGGACGAGCGCTCTGCCGTTGAGCTACTCTGGCTGTTGATGGCGATTCTGGTGCGGTACAGAGTACTGGATCCCCACCGTGCCACGTAGACGCCGAGGAGTGACACACGAAGGAACGCTCTGTTTTTTCCCCAATCTGCCGTTGTCGGTACCCCGCTGGACCCGCGGGGCACGCGGCTGGTCCCGCCGCGACTGTTGGGGGAAATAATTACGTTCCTCATGACACAACCTCACTCTGAAGTGTCTACGTGGCACAACCACACAACCGCGACGCGCAGTGGAAGCGTGGTGGGCCCATAACCTCATGGAGAAACAGAAACTGTACCGCTAGACCAGAAGCCCGAAAAGGGGTGAGCCAGGCCGGGATCGAGCCCGTGACCTCTCGCATACCGGACGAGCGCTCTGCCGTTGAGCTACTCTGGCTGTTGATGGCGATTCTGGTGCGGTACAGAGTACTGGATCCCCACCGTGCCACGTAGACGCCGAGGAGTGACACACGAAGGAACGCTCTGTTTTTCCCCCAATCTGCCGTTGTCGGTACCCCGCTGGACCCGCGGGGCACGCGGCTGGTCCCGCCGCGACTGTTGGGGGAAATAATTACGTTCGTTCCTCATGAT
>LGRX02024064.1:0-28316 GCA_001247695.2 Cymbomonas tetramitiformis | reverse complement strand
GCCATGCACCACACCCCTTGTCGTGTCCAACACTCAGGCCACCGATGCGCCACACCCAAGCCGTGCCCCGCACCCACGCCATGCGCCACATCCTGCCGGTCCCCCCACTCAGGCCACACACCGCACCCTTGTTGTGTCCACCCAAGCCATGCGCCACCCCAAGCCACCCCACACTCAAGCTGTACACACCTCCGCCGGGCCCCACACTCAGGCCACGCATCGCAACACTGCCGCGCCCCACACTCCAGCCAAGCAATGCACCACACCCCTTCCGAGCCCCAGCCGCCGGCCGCACCACCCCCCCTCCGAGCCCCACACTCAGCCAAGCGTCACTCATCAGCAAGTCACAACACCCGGGAATGAATTTCCCACAAGGCAAGGCAGGCAAGCGAGGGGCGACGAGGGACAGACAGCACTCCAGGGAAGCAGGGGAGCGCGGGAGGGAGGAAGAGAGAGGCAGACGCAGGGGACGGAGGCATCATCGGGGTCGTTCCCAAGCGTGGCAGGGTGCTGCAATGTCCAGCCGCCTGGGGGGACAGGGGACAGGGGGACAGGGCAAACGCAGGGGGGAGAGAGGGACGAGGCGAGACGGGAGGCAGGCCGACGCACATGAGGCGGCCAGGCCGAGGAACAGAAGGGGAGCAACCAGCAGAGGCCAGCAGAAGCAAGCAAGGCAGGGCGACGAAGCACGAAGAGCATCTCAGAACAGAGCTGGACCGGGGCTAGGCCAAGGAACAAAGGGGCAACAAGCAGAAGCGAGCGGGAGGCAGCCGTGGCTCAAGGGAAGAAGATGGGCGGGGGGAGGAGAGCCGGCAAGCAGGAGGCCGCCATGGCTCGAGCAAAGGCGAGAGGGAAGGAGGAGGAGGCAAGCAGGGGGCTGCCGAGGCAAGAGGCAAGGGGGAGCAGAGAGCAACATGCCACAGACCAGGAGAGGGGGCAGAGAGACAGCAGCCAAGAGGGGAAGAGGGGGAGAGAGCCGGCAGGCAGGAGGCTGCACAAGGTTGGTGCAACACTGAACGGAGGGCCTAGCTGCCAAACGAGAAGCACGAGTGCACAAATTCAAGACAAAAGGGGGAAGAGAAACGGACACAGGGCGACGAAGCACAAAAAGCAAACAAGTACAGAACAGGCACAAGGACAACCCAGCCGCCCAAGGGGCGGAACGGGGGTGGCACTCCATTTAGCCGTGCAGCAGCCTTCAGTCCGGCTGCGCACGCGTACCAGGAGGGACCGCTTGGAGGCGGAGTGCCCTTCCCGACGCAGAGTCCAATGACGAACTCCGCACCGCTCTCCTGCCCTGCTGATACCGACCCGGAGGTCAAATACCAGAGGCAGAAAATGCCCCCGGGAAGCACCCTCAGCGCCTCCACGTGTCCCCCAGCCGCAGCCTCGTACGCAGGCGTGCGGCCGTCATTAGCATTAGCATTAGAGTAGCTTTGACCGTCGCTCCGGCGAGACACTTATATGGACTTGCTCCCAAGGCCGCTCCTCAGCGGAGTTCCTCGTTCAGGAGTGCGGATGGCTGCCACGCCACCCCGTCCACGTGCGCTCGTAGCCAAGTACGGCCTACCACGATATACTCAAGGTACGTGTGGCACCATTGCTGGCGGCGACCGGCATTAGGCATGGAGCTTTCAGGGAGGGTGGCTTGTTCGGACGCCCCGGCCTTCCCTCCCCGGATCCGTCCGCCCTCCCCCACCATAAATCGGTTCACGCCTCCTAGAGAACGCACCGGGCGACCGGGGATCCCGCCAGGGGCGAAGGATTGCGGGGCCGAGGCTAAAGCGCCACGGCCGCGTGGCACCGCGCCGTCCGGGTCACACCCCTGTACGCCCGCGGGCCTCATCGGGGCTCAGTCCAGACCCGGCCCTCGCGCAGAGCCAC
The DNA here is from genome assembly GCA_001247695.2 of Cymbomonas tetramitiformis. Lineage (NCBI taxonomy): Eukaryota > Viridiplantae > Chlorophyta > Pyramimonadophyceae > Pyramimonadales > Pyramimonadaceae > Cymbomonas > Cymbomonas tetramitiformis. The sequence continues at coordinate 26,432 of LGRX02024064.1, read as the reverse complement.
GCGGCCGTCTCGCCAATCAGCCTCAACCCCGGAATACTTCGCCCCCACCGGGCCCGGGGGGGACGCCAGTCAAAAGGCACCAGGGGGGCGAGTCTCGCCATGGCGTTTCACGGCCGTTATCCCCAAAAAGGAAAGTGGAGGCGTCCTGGCCGCCCGAAAGAGTCCTAGCTACCCAAGTGCAACGTCAATGAAGGCTGAGCGCGAGTGCTGTGCCGCGCGGGCCCAAGAAAAACCATCCCGTTCCCGGTGCGCTGAGACCCACTGCGTGGCGCGCTACCCCAATCCCACGTCCAGGAGTTCCCAGCGCTGCCCCCCCTCCCCCACACCCACGCACCGCAACCAGGTTGGCGTTCGAGGATCACGGCAAAAACCGGACCGGCATGCAATGCACTGGACCTTGGCAATGTACGGGAAGACTCAACGCGGCCGGCGAGAGCACAGACCCCACCCCTGTGTGTCCGCCGCAGCAGGCACGTCGGGGATCAAGACCAGGCCCAGAGTCTCGCGGCGCGGAATGCAAGATACGGTGCCATGCAATTCTGAGGGCTGAGATTGGCGAGGACCGAGGTAGGAATCGAGCGTTGTGGTAGGGTGTGGTAGACCCGCCGAGGCGAAGTGCAATGCGCTCGGGGCTAGCGACGCGACAGCAACCCCCCCCGGGGTGACGGGCACACAAGAGCAATTAGTAGCAGCGTTCACCCCCTTGCGGTAGATGCTGAAAGGTAGTAGAGCCCACCCATCCCCCCCACACCCACCTCCCGAGACGGCGCACCCCGTACCCACCTCATACCCTAGGCGCACCACCGCGAGCCCCCCATATCCCCCCTCCCAGGCATTCACTGCAGGCATTCATTGCAGGGCATGCACAACAATCGGAAATTCGGAATCGGATAGGCTTCTGATTATAAAAAGATGTTACGACCCGGATGTCTGAATGAAGAGTGAGGATGCGCCGCCTGGGGTCAGGCGCTAGTCATTCAGGGCAGAGGTCTCGAGAGGGATCTACTGCGTGCAGACCACTGCCTGAGGTGCCTCGGCAAGACTCCTACCGCGGTCAAGCAGAGGACCAGTTCTCCCGAGGGACAGCCACTTTCCTCCTCCCGGGGGGACACTAGCCGACACGAGAGGACCAATGGTTCACGAGGTCCTGTGCCGCTTGTTGTATCCGTCGCGAGCCCCACACTTCCCCTTCTTCTTCTTCTTCGGGGGAGCGGCTGTCGGGGGGGGCAGAGGTGGAGGCGGAGGTGGAGGCAGGGGCGGAGGCCGGGGCGGGGGCAGAGGCGGAGGCGGAGGCAGAGGTGGAAGCGGATGCGCAGGCGGAGGCGGAGGCATAGGTGGAGGCGGATGCGCCGGCGGAGGCGGAGGTGGTCGCGGCGGGGCAGGGGGCGGCCAAACAGATGGGGAGGGGCGGCGGCCGGAGGGGACAGGGGAGGGGCGGAGCAGGCCGGTTGGGGGCGGCAGCAAGCGGGGCGGAGGAGCGGAGCGGAGCAGTGGGCCGGGAGGGGCGGGGTGGAATGGCACCGGTGGGCGGGGGCGGAAGCGGAATGGCTCGCAGGGGTGGTGGAGGGAGGGGCGGGGCGGGGCGAAGGAGGCGGAGGCGAAGGCGGGGCGGGGGGGAGGCGGAGGCGGAGGCGGAGGGGCGGGGCGGGGGGCGGAGGCGGGGCGGGGGCGGAGGCGGAGGCGGAGGCGGGGCGGAGGCGGAGGCGGAGGCGGAGACGAAGGCGGGGGCGGAGGCGGACGCGGAGGCAGAGGCGGAGGCGGAGGCGGGGGCGTCCCGGTGGAGGAGAGTGGGACCACATGCGGGGGAAGGCGAGGGGGAGAGGCGGCGCCTCCGTCTTGCTGGCGATCTCCTGTCATCGCGCATCATCGCATCGGATACGTCGTCGAGGACCATGGCGTAGGGGTTTCCCTCAGCCAGCGGGGGAGGGGATGATGGTGTTCCCGGGCGAGCGGGCGGCGTTCGGGGCCTGCTAGTGGTGCTCGCCGCGCCCTGTACGTCCTCTACGCGGGGGCGCTTCGCAGCTGGTGGGGAGCGGGCGGAGGCGGGTCGACTGACGAGGGCAGTATGACGGGGGGCGGCGTCCAAGGGGCCACCGGGGCGGGGCGGAGGGGGGCGTGAGGGTGGGGATGGGGAGGTCGCGGTCGCGGGTCCCTTGGTGCCCGATATCCGTTCTGGTTCCTCTTCGGCAGCCAAGTCCATCAGCGCGGGTGGAGGCATCGGACGGTTCTCGGCACGGTCGGCGCTCTGCCCTTGTTCTACCGGAGGGGGTGCTCCAGTCAGCGTCGTGCCCAAATCCAAGAAGGAGGCGGAGGCGGAGGCGGAGGCGGAGGCGGAGGCGGGGGCGGAGGCGCGGAGGCGGAGGCGGAGGCGGAGGCGGAGGCGGAGGCGGAGGCGTCCGGGTGGAGGAGAGTGGGGCCACATGCGGGGGAAGGCGAGGGGGAGAATCGGCGTCTCCGTCTTGCTGGTGCTCTCCAGTCATCGCGCATCATCGCATCGAGTATGTCGTCGAGGACCGCGGCGTAGGGGTTCTCCTCGGCCAGCGTGGGAGGGGATGATGGCGTTCCCGGGTGAGCGGGCGGCGTTGGGGGCCTGCCAGCGGCGCTCGCCGCGCCCTGTACGTCCTCCACTCGGAGGCGCTTCCCAGCTGGTGGGGGGCGGGCGGAGATGGGTCGGCTGACGAGGGCAGTATGACTGGGGCCGGTGTCCAGGGGGCCACTGGGGCGGGGCGGAGGGAAGCGTGAGGGTGGGGAGGGGGAGGTGGTCGCGGTCGCGGGTCCCTCGGTGCCCGGCATCCGTTCTGGTGCCTCTTCGGCAGCCAGGTCCCCCAGCGCGGGTGGAGGTATCGGAGAGGCGGGGGGAGAGGCGAAGGCCGGGTGGAGGCGGAGGGGGGCGAGGGCGGGGGCGGAGGCGGAAGCGGATGCGGAGGCAGGGGCGGGGGTGGAGGCGGAGGCGGAGGCGGAGGCGGAGGCGAAGGCGGGGCGGAGGCGGAGGCGGGGGCGGAGGCGGAGGCGGAGGCGGAGGCGGGGGCGGAGGCGGAGGCGGAGGCGGAGGCGGGGGCGGAGGCGGAGGCGGAGGCGGGGGCGGGGGCGGGGGCGGGGGGCGGGGGCGGAGGCGGAGGCGGAAGGAGGTGAAGGCGGCAGAGCGGAGGGGACAGGGGACGACGGGGGCAAGGGGACCAGGGCGGAGGGAGATGGAGGTCCCATGGTGGAGGCGGAGGGCTGCGAAGGTGGAAGGTCTACGGTAGAGGGTGGCAGGGGTGGAGAGGTGGGGGCGGAGGGTGGAGGAGTGAGGGGGATGGAGGCGGAAGTCGGAAGGGGAGGCGGCGCCGGAGCGGGTCCCGAGGGAGGGCACGGCACCGCGGGGAGGGCCCGCGAGCCACACCCCGGGCTCAAACAGAAGTATGTCACACCTCCACAGGGCATGACACCGATGGAGAAGTTGTTGCGGCGGTGCACCTCATCGGGATTGGCGAAGCACCCGCGGCCGTCAGGCCCGTTGGTGAAGTACACCGAGAGCAACCCACCGCCCCCCCGAGGAGCCACCTGCGCCTCCGTGCACGTCGCGCCCCGATGCCCCGGGGGGCGGCACACCCCCGCCGCCTCGAGCGCCCGCACTGCCTCACGCGCCACCCTCACCGCATCAGCCGCCTGTTCGGGCGACGGGGCCGAGGCAGCCGCGGCCACACTTGTGGCCTCCTCCCACGTGAGGGCAGCACCGGCGATGGCGGGGGTGCAAGAGGAGGGCATGATCGGGGGGCGCATGAGGCCACCCTGAGCGACCGGGACGAGCAGAGGGGCAGAGGGGTCCACGTTGGTGACAAAGAACTCCGAGCGCGCCCGCAACGGGCCCCAGCCCTGCAGCGGGCGCTTCCAGTTGGCGGCCCCGTCCTTGCAGCACCACAGCGCCCGCAGCGCCTGCGAGCTGCCGTACGGCGCGAGGTCAACCCACGCCATGGGCCCCGGGGTGGCCGCCGCTTGAAGAGCCAGCTGGGCCGCAAACACCCGTCTGCCCGCCGACCCCCCCATACGGCGCTTGAGGATCACGTGGAAGGAGGACTTGGAGAGGGTGCAAGACTCAGCGATGAGAAAGGCCTCGTCAGGGACGGCGCGCACACCGTACCGCTCCCCGAGGAAGACGCGAATTCCCGCGAGGGAAGCCGAGAGAGTGGCCGCATGTATCCTCTCAGCCTCAACACCAGGCAGCGGCGGCGAGTGCGGTCTGTCCACGTCCCAGTATGCGTGGCAGTCCTCGTCGTCGATGAGCTCTAGGAAGGTGCACGCCGCTCGGGTGGACCGACAGCAATAGGTTGCCGCAATGTGCTCAGCGGCCTCCTCAAAGGTGGGGATCGCGGTGCCCACGAACCCGGAGCCCTCAACGCCCGAAATTTGGAGGGCGCACTGAAGCCCCCTCGAGCGCTTATACTCGATCGTCATGGCGCGCTGGCCAGCGCCGTAGTACCACCTCAGGCCGAGGAAGGGGAAGGTGGGAGGGGGGGGCATGCGCCGCTCGGGGGGCACGCGCGGCGGGAGCAAGAGGGCGGAGGACTTACGGGCACCCTTGTGGGCACGGCGAGGCAGAGCTGGGCCCGGGAGAGGGAGGAGGGGGGGAGGAGCCTCAGAGGGGTCAAGGGGGAGAAGCGCAGGTGGGGAGGGGGGGTCTTGGGAGAGGGGCCGGCGGGTGGGCAAGGGGGCGGGGGAGAGAGGTGGTAGAGAAGAGCCGGCCAAAGGAGGGGGGGCCTCCACGTCGGGGCATAGGGAGGCCCCTGCAAAGACGGCCAGGGCAGAGCCCCCGGCTAGGAGCGGGTGAGTTCTCGTGAGGAGGCGATGGGCGACGCGCTCGCGGAAGGCCGCCATGACCTCACTGACCGGGAGGGGCGTCCCCCGCGGCCACAGCCCAAGCACCTCCATGTACGCCATCGTCAGAGGGCCGCAATCATGAGGCGCCCCCCCCGCATTCAGCCTGGTCTGCGCGCACACCCGCACGGCGCGCGCCAAGGGCGGGGGGGGGGCGCTCCCAAGTCCCCCCTACACGTCCATGTCGACCGGCGCAGGCACGGGATGGCCGCCAGCGCCGCCTCCGTGTCGCCAACTCTGTCCGCAACGGCTCTGCACGCGGTGCCCGCAATGAAGTCGGCGAGGTGCCTGCGGCGCAACCCACAGCCCGCGTCGCCCGGGAGCGTGTCCAGAAGCCAAATCCCCCGCGCGTTAAGGAGGACCAGGAAGAAGTGGAGGTCCACCACCACCGGGATCATCACGGTGTGCGCCGTAAGGAGCCGGCGCGCCGTTCCATGAGTCACACGGCGAGCGCCCGGGGCGTTGCGGCCATCCGGGTCCGAGGCAAAGGTGGGGGTGAGCACGCCCACATCCCGCGCTGAGGCGGCACACATCATGCCGAAGGCCGGAGGGAGGAAGACCGTCCGGGAGCCCAGCGTTACGGCCGTGCTGTCAAGGAGCCCAACGTACGCATTGACAAGATCGTCGTCCACATAGCCTTGCAGCTCTATCCCCCCCTCTCGTAGCGACGGGTGCGTGATGTCTAGCAGGCGGCAAAGGGCAACGCGCTTGAGCGGAGGATCCTCCCCAAGCTGAGGGAGGACGTCGTCAGGAAGCCCACCAAGCGCGTCAAGAGCGTCAATCTCGGCGGCCTCCCCGGGCAGCAGGGCCCCGCACCACAGCGTGGAGGCCCCGGCCACGGCAGCCTCCGCCAACGAGGGGGCACCTCCAAGTGCAGCGGGGGCGCCAGGGGCCCCGCGCCCCAAGCCCACCGAGGGGGCCACCTCAGGGCAGAGGGCAGCCTTGCCCCCGGCCCCGCCCACTGCAGTCTGTGCGGGGGCCGGCCGCGCGCCGGTCTCGAGCGAGGGGGGGGAGGGTGACATTGAGGGCCACAGGGGATTTGGAGCAGCAGGGGCCGTGCTCACACGTGTCCCGCCCGCGGCTGGTCGGGCAAGGGCTGCCGCCGCATGCCTCCGGAGGCACCACGGGCACAACCAGACGTCCCGGACCTCCGAGGGAAAGAGGTGGCCCACCATGAGCCCGCCGCACCCCTGGTTAGGCTCCGGGCGGGCGTGGGCGCCCTTCCCACAGCCCGCGCACCGGGCTCCGGGAGCGCGCGGAGAGGAGGGCGCTTCCTGCTCGGGGCCGTTGGGCGGTACCAATCCATTTTGGGGCGCCGGGGGAATGTCCGCCCGGGCGTGGATCACCGTCCGCGTCTCCGGGTCGAACTGAACCCGCACATCCAGCCTTGGGGCGGGCACGCCGGGGGGTACCAGGAGGCGGTAGCTAGCGGGGTCGCACTCCCACCACGGCCGGGACTTGTCACGCGTGGGGAAGTTGAGCAGGGAGATGCCCGGGCCGTGCTCAGCCACCGCCATCCTGTCCACCTCACGGGCGGCGTCCGCCTCGCATCTGTAGGTGGTGGGCCTGCCGAGTGTCTTGGAGAAAGTCCTCGAGGTCGTCTTGGAGCCAAGGTAGGCCCGCCATCCCCCCGAAGCCGCTGAGCGGTCCACCCCCGTGTACCGAGAGCTCAGGATGCTTTTCCCTGTTCTGCCAGCAGGAGGGGGGCACCTGTCGCGGGTGCCAGGGGCAAAGTTGAGCGGGCTCACTCCACGCTCCACCCCGGGAATGGCGAGCATCGCCTCGTCATAAGCAACGGCAGCGTCCTCCTCCGTGACAAAGAGACCGACTTGGCGGCGTGGAATGAAGGTGGTGGCGGAGAACTTCCCTATGGTCGGGACCCACGCCACACCGAAGAAGCGCGACCACGTGTGCGGACTGTCGATGCGGCGCCCCTTGTCCTCCAGCTCTGCCCGTTCCCGCGCCCTGCTCGCCGTCGCCTCCCCTTCTACCAAGCTGCCCTCCGCCACGAAGTTCGTCAGCCACGCCGCGCCTGTTTCAGTGTTGAGGCGGCGCGCCTCTGTGTCGTAGGCCCTGGCGGCTTCGATCGCCCCTTGTGGCCCATGGAAGCGGCCCAGGAACCGTTTCCCAAGCTGGGCCCGGTAGTACCGCCCCCCACGCATGAGGTGCACACCGCGGAAGTGGGAGGGAGGGAGAGGGACGAACGGGGGAGCGGGGGGGAGAGGCTCGCCACAAGGGCCCGCCGTAGCGCCAACCTCGTTCTCCCCCAATGGCTTAGAGCACAGGGCGCATTCACTCAGGGGAGGGGCGTGGGAGGCAATGAGGCGCCCGCAAGTGGCACAGAGCGTGCCGCACTCCGCCTCCGGAGCCGGAGTCTCACACACGCACCGTGAGGCAGGGAGCCGCAGAGAGCCAAGGGGGATGGGGTACGTAGCTTCCCCAGCCTCGTCCAAGAAGGAGATGCCATTGGTCCGGAGGGCATGCCTGGCGGCGCTCCGCGGCGGCACCGCCCCGCCAAGGGCCGCCCTCCCGAGTACCCGGCAGGCCTCCGGGATTCCCAGGGGGCGGCGGACCAGAGTCGAGAGGGTCTCCATGCTCTTGGAAAGTGTGTCCGCCAGCTCCACGCGCCTTGCCGCCGCGCACACCGCATCCAAGCGAGAGCCCCCCGCGGCATGTTTCCGCTTGCGAGGCCGGGAGATGAGGGGAGTGCCAGTTTCCGAGGGGGCACTACGAGGTAATTACACCACTCACCGCAGCCCAGTGCGCAGGCGTGCGGCCGTCATTAGCATTAGCATTAGCATTAGAGTAGCTTTGACCGTCGCTCCGGCGAGACACTTATATGGACTTGCTCCCAAGGCCGCTCCTCAGCGGAGTTCCTCGTTCAGGAGTGCGGATGGCTGCCACGCCACCCCGTCCACGTGCGCTCGTAGCCAAGTACGGCCTACCACGATATACTCAAGGTACGTGTGGCACCATTGCTGGCGGCGACCGGCATTGAGCATGGAGCTTTCAGGGAGGGTGGCTTGTTCGGACGCCCCGGCCTTCCCTCCCCGGATCCGTCCGCCCTCCCCCACCATAAATCGGTTCACGCCTCCTAGAGAACGCACCGGGCGACCGGGGATCCCGCCAGGGGCGAAGGATTGCGGGGCCGAGGCCAAAGCGCCACGGCCGCGTGGCACCGCGCCGTCCGGGGCACACCCCTGTACGCCCGCGGGCCTCATCGGGGCTCAGTCCAGACCCGGCCCTCGCGCAGAGCCACGCGGCCGTCTCGCCAATCAGCCTCAACCCCGGAATACTTCGCCCCCACCGGGCCCGGGGGGGACGCCAGTCAAAAGGCACCAGGGGGGCGAGTCTCGCCATGGCGTTTCACGGCCGTTATCCCCAAAAAGGAAAGTGGAGGCGTCCTAGCCGCCCGAGAGAGTCCTAGCTACCCAAGTGCAACGTCAATGAAGGCTGAGCGCGAGTGCTGTGCCGCGCGGGCCCAAGAAAAACCATCCCGTTCCCGGTGCGCTGAGACCCACTGCGTGGCGCGCTACCCCAATCCCACGTCCAGGAGTTCCCAGCGCTGCCCCCCCTCCCCCACACCCACGCACCGCAACCAGGTTGGCGTTCGAGGATCACGGAAAAAAAAAACCGGACCGGCATGCAATGCACTGGACCTTGGCAATGTACGGGAAGACTCAACGCGGCCGGCGAGAGCACAGACCCCACCCCTGTGTGTCCGCCGCAGCAGGCACGTCGGGGATCAAGACCAGGCCCAGAGTCTCGCGGCGCGGAATGCAAGATACGGTGCCATGCCAAACTGAGGGCTGAGGTTGGCGAGGACCGAGGTAGGAATCGAGCGTTGTGGTAGGGTGTGATAGACCCGCCGAGGCGAAGTGCAATGCGCTCGGGGCTAGCGACGCGACAGCAACCCCCCCCGGGGTGACGGGCACACAAGAGCAATTAGTAGCAGCGTTCACCCCCTTGCGGTAGATGCTGAAAGGTAGTAGAGCCCACCCATCCCCCCCACACCCACCTCCCGAGACGGCGCACCCCGTACCCACCTCATACCCTAGGCGCACCACCGCGAGCCCCCCATATCCCCCCTCCCAGGCATTCACTGCAGGCATTCATTGCAGGGCATGCACAACAATCGGAAATTCGGAATCGGATAGGCTTCTGATTATAAAAAGATGTTACGACCCGGATGTCTGAATGAAGAGTGAGGATGCGCCGCCTGGGGTCAGGCGCTAGTCATTCAGGGCAGAGGTCTCGAGAGGGATCTACTGCGTGCAGACCACTGCCTGAGGTGCCTCGGCACGACTCCTACCGCGGTCAAGCAGAGAATAGCCTCTCAACCCGAAGGGGTAGACACATCTCCTCCCGGGGGGACACTCGCCGACACATGAGGACCGTGAGCTCAAGAGGGTGTGCTCTTTTTGTGCAGCCTTCTAGCGCGGTGGGAGCTGCCCCGACTCCTCTTCTTCGGGGGGGCGGCTGTCGGTGGGGGCAGAGGTGGAGGCGGAGGTGGAGGCGGGGGCGGAGGTGGGGGCGGGGCGGAGGTGGAGGCGGATGCGCAGGCGGGGGTGGAGGTGGTCGCGGCGGGGGGTGGGGGGCGGCCGCGACGGGTGGGGAGGGGGCGGCGACCAGGGGACGGGGGAGGGCGGGCCGGGGTGGGGGCGGCAGCAAGCGGGGCGGAGAAGCGCGGCGGAGCGGTGGGCCGGGAGGGGCGGGGTGGAATGGCACCGGTGGGCGGAGGCGGAAGCGGAATGGCGCGCACGGGTGGGTGTGGAGGGGGGGCGGGGCGAGGGGCGAAGGAGGCGGAGGCGGAGGCGGGCCGGGCGGCGAAGGAGGCGGAGACGGAGGCGGGGGCGGGGGCGGGGGCGGAGGCGAAGGCGGGGCGGGGGCGGAGGCGGGGCGGAGGCGGAGGCGGAGGCGGAGGCGGAGGCGGAGGCGGAGGCGGAGGCGGAGGCGGAGGCGGAGGCGGGGGCGGAGGCGTCCGGGTGGATGAGAGTGGGACCACATGCGGGGGAAGGCGAGGGGGAGAGTCGGCGTCTCCGTTTTGCTGGCGCTTTCCAGTCATCGCGCATCATCGCATCGAAAATGTCATCGAGGACCGCGGCGTAGGGGTTCTCCTCGGCCGGCGTGGGAGGGGATGATGGCATTCCCGGGTGAGCGGGCGGCGTTTGGGGCATGCCAGTGGCGCTCGCCGCGCCCTGTACGCCCTCCACTCGGAGGCGCTTCGCAGCTGGTGGGGGGCGGGCGGAGATGGGTCGGCTGACGAGGGCAGTATGACGGGGGCCGGAGGGAGGCGGAGCGTGGAGGGTGGAGGCGGAGGGCGGAGAAAGCGGTGGCTGAGGGGAGGGGAGCGACAGAGGGGGCAAGGCGGGCCCCGAGAGAGGTGGGGGCACCGAGGTGGGGATGGGGCGGGGGGCTGGTCAGCAGGTGGAGGGCGGAGGGGGCCGTGGGAGGAGGGGGAGGCTGAGCGGGACGCGGCGGAGGGCGGGATCCGGGCCCGTCGGGGGAGGGGCGGAGGGGGCGAGGGGAGGTGGGAGAGTGGAGAAGCCCAGTGGTCGGGGCAAGAGGCTGGCGGGGGGCTTTCCGGAGTCGGATGGCGGCAAGGGCAACGGAGAGGGGGCTAGGAGTGGCAGGCCCATCAGAGTGGTGGCAGGGGGCATGAGGTGCGGCAACACGGTGGTGGAGGCCGGGGGAGCCAGCAAAGCAAGGGCAGAGGGGGTCGCCATGGAACACGGCGGTGGTGGAGGCAGCAAGCCAAGAGCGGCAAAGGGTGGGGGAGTCGCAAGGTGAGAGCGGGCAGGAGGGATGGAAGGGGTGGAGGGTGGGCGGGAAGGTGGAGAAAGTGGAGGCGGCAGAGAGGGCAAAGCGGGGCCGGAGGCTGGGGGTGGTGGGGGTAGCGGGGCGGGGGCGGAGGCGGAGGCGGAAGGAGGTGAAGGCGGCAGAGCGGAGGGGACAGGGGACGACGGGGGCAAGGGGACCAGGGCGGAGGGAGATGGAGGTCCCATGGTGGAGGCGGAGGGCTGCGAAGGTGGAAGGTCTACGGTAGAGGGTGGCAGGGGTGGAGAGGTGGGGGCGGAGGGTGGAGGAGTGAGGGGGATGGAGGCGGAAGTCGGAAGGGGAGGCGGCGCCGGAGCGGGTCCCGAGGGAGGGCACGGCACCGCGGGGAGGGCCCGCGAGCCACACCCCGGGCTCAAACAGAAGTATGTCACACCTCCACAGGGCATGACACCGATGGAGAAGTTGTTGCGGCGGTGCACCTCATCGGGATTGGCGAAGCACCCGCGGCCGTCAGGCCCGTTGGTGAAGTAAACCGAGAGCAGCCCCCCGGCCCCCCGAGGAGCCACCTGCGCCTCTGTGCACGTCGCGCCCCGATGCCCCGGGGGGCGGCACACCCCCGCCGCCTCGAGCGCCCGCACCGCCTCACGCGCCACCCTCACCGCATCAGCCGCCTGTTCGGGCGGCGGGGCCGAGGCAGCCGCGGCCACACTTGTGGCCTCCTCCCACGTGAGGGCAGCACCGGCGATGGCGGGGGTGCAAGAGGAGGGCATGTTCGGGGGGCGCATGGGGCCACCCTGAGCGACCGGGACGAGCAGAGGGGCAGAGGGGTCCACGTTGGTGACAAAGAACTCCGAGCGCGCCCGCAACGGGCCCCAACCCTGCAGCGGGCGCTTCCAGTTGGCGGCCCCGTCCTTGCAGCACCACAACGCCCGTAGCGCCTGCGAGCTGCCGTACGGCGCGAGGTCAACCCACTCCATGGGCCCCGGGGTGGCCGCCGCTTGAAGAGCCAGCTGGGCCGCAAACGCCCGCCTGCCCGCCGACCCCCCCATACGGCGCTTGAGGATCACATGGAAGGAGGACTTGGAGGGGGTGCAAGACTCCGCGATGAGAAAGGCCTCGTCGGGGACGGCGCGCACACCGTACCGCTCCCCGAGGAAGATGCGGATTCCCGCGAGGGAGGCCGAGAGAGTGGCCGCATGTATCCTCTCAGCCTCAACACCAGGCAGCGGCGGCGAGTGCGGTCTGTCCACATCCCAGTATGCGTGGCAGTCCTCGTCGTCGATGAGCTCTAGGAAGGTGCACGCCGCTCGGGTGGAACGACGGCAATAGGTTGCCGCAATGTGCTCAGCGGCCTCCTCAAAGGTGGGGATCGCAGTGCCCACGAACCCGGAGCCCTCAACGCCCGAAATTTGGAGGGCGCAATGAAGCCCCCTTGAGCGCTTATACTCGATCGTCATGGCGCGCTGGCCAGCGCCGTAGTACCACCTCAGGCCGAGGAAGGGGAAGGTGGGAGGGGGGGGCATGCGCCGCTCGGGGGGCACGCGCGGCGGGAGCAAGAGGGCGGAGGACTTACGGGCATCCTTGTGGGCACGGCGAGGCAGAGCTGGGCCCGGGAGAGGGAGGAGGGGGGGAGGAGCCTCAGAGGGGTCAAGGGGGAGAAGCGCAGGTGGGGAGGGGGGGTCTTGGGAGAGGGGCCGGCGGGTGGGCAGGGGGGCGGGGGAGAGAGGTGGTAGAGAGGAGCCGGCCAGAGGAGGGGGGGCCTCCACGTCAGGGCATAGGGAGGCCCCAGCAGAGACGGCCAGGGCAGAGCCCCCGGCTAGGAGCGGGTGAGTTCTCGTGAGGAGGCGATGGGCGACGCGCTCGCGGAAGGCCGCCATGACCTCACTGACCGGGAGGGGCGTCCCCCGCGGCCACAGCCCAAGCACCTCCATGTACGCCATCGTCAGAGGGCCGCAATCATGAGGCGCCCCCCCCGCATTCAGCCTGGTCTGCGCGCACACCCGCACGGCGCGCGCCAAGGGCGGGGGGGGGGCGCTCCCAAGTCCCCCCTACACGTCCATGTCGACCGGCGCAGGCACGGGATGGCCGCCAGCGCCGCCTCCGTGTCGCCAACTCTGTCCGCAACGGCTCTGCACGCGGTGCCCGCAATGAAGTCGGCGAGGTGCCTGCGGCGCAACCCACAGCCCGCGTCGCCCGGGAGCGTGTCCAGAAGCCAAATCCCCCGCGCGTTAAGGAGGACCAGGAAGAAGTGGAGGTCCACCACCACCGGGATCATCACGGTGTGCGCCGTAAGGAGCCGGCGCGCCGTTCCACGAGTCACACGGCGAGCGCCCGGGGCGTTGCGGCCATCCGGGTCCGAGGCAAAGGTGGGGGTGAGCACGCCCACATCCCGCGCTGAGGCAGCACACATCATGCCGAAGGCCGGAGGGAGGAAGACCGTCCGGGAGCCCAGCGTTACGGCCGTGCTATCAAGGAGCCCAACGTACGCATTGACAAGATCGTCGTCCACATAGCCTTGCAGCTCTATCCCCCCCTCTCGTAGCGACGGGTGCGTGATGTCTAGCAGGCGGCAAAGGGCAACGCGCTTGAGCAGAGGATCCTCCCCAAGCTGAGGGAGGACGTCGCCAGGAAGCCCACCAAGCGCGTCAAGAGCGTCAATCTCGGCGGCCTCCCCGGGCAGCAGGGCCCTGCACCACAGCGTGGAGGCCCCGGCCACGGCAGCCTCCGCCAACGAGGGGGCACCTCCAAGTGCAGCGGGGGCGCCAGGGGCCCCGCGCCCCAAGCCCACCGAGGGGGCCACCTCAGGGCAGAGGGCAGCCTTGCCCCCGGCCCCGCCCACTGCAGTCTGTGCGGGGGCCGGCCGCGCGCCGGTCTCGAGCGAGGGGGGGGAGGGTGACATTGAGGGCCACAGGGGATTTGGAGCAGCAGGGGCCGTGCTCACACGTGTCCCGCCCGCGGCTGGTCGGGCAAGGGCTGCCGCCGCATGCCTCCGGAGGCACCACGGGCACAACCAGACGTCCCGGACCTCCGAGGGAAAGAGGTGGCCCACCATGAGCCCGCCGCACCCCTGGTTAGGCTCCGGGCGGGCGTGGGCGCCCTTCCCACAGCCCGCGCACCGGGCTCCGGGAGCGCGCGAAGAGGAGGGCGCTTCCTGCTCGGGGCCGTTGGGCGGCATCAATCCATTTTGGGGCGCCGGGGGGATGTCCGCCCGGGCGCGGATCACCGTCCGCGTCTCCGGGTCGAACTGAACCCGCACATCCAGCCTTGGGGCGGGCACGCCGGGGGGTACCAGGAGGCGGAAGCAAGCGGGGTCGCACTCCCACCACGGCCGGGACTTGTCACGCGTGGGGAAGTTGAGCAGGGAGATGCCCGGGCCGTGCTCAGCCACCGCCATCCTGTCCACCTCACGGGCGGCGTCCGCCTCGCATCTGAAGGTGGTGGGCCTGCCGAGTGTCTTGGAGAAAGTCCTCGAGGTCGTCTTGGAGCCAAGGTAGGCCCGCCATCCCCCCGAAGCCGCTGAGCGGTCCACCCCCGTGTACCGAGAGCTCAGGATGCTTTTCCCTGTTCTGCCAGCAGGAGGGGGGCACCTGTCGCGGGTGCCAGGGGCAAAGTTGAGCGGGCTCACTCCACGCTCCACCCCGGGAATGGCGAGCATCGCCTCATCATAAGCAACGGCAGCGTCCTCCTCCGTGACAAAGAGACCGACTTGGCGGCGTGGAATGAAGGTGGTGGCGGAGAACTTCCCTATGGTCGGGACCCACGCCACACCGAAGAAGCGCGACCACGTGTGCGGACTGTCAATGCGGCGCCCCTTGTCCTCCAGCTCTGCCCGTTCCCGCGCCCTGCTCGCCGTCGCCTCCCCTTCTACCAAGCTGCCCTCCGCCACGAAGTTCGTCAGCCACGCCGCGCCTGTTTCAGTGTTGAGGCGGCGCGCCTCTGTGTCGTAGGCCCTGGCGGCTTCGATCGCCCCTTGTGGCCCATGGAAGCGGCCCAGGAACCGTTTCCCAAGCTGGGCCCGGTAGTACCGCCCCCCACGCATGAGGTGCACGCCGCGGAAGTGGGAGGGAGGGAGAGGGACGAACGGGGGAGCGGGGGGGAGAGGCTCGCCACAAGGGCCCGCCGTAGCGCCAACCTCGTTCTCCCCCAATGGCTTAGAGCACAGGGCGCATTCACTCAGGGGAGGGGCGTGGGAGGCAATGAGGCGCCCGCAAGTGGCACAGAGCGTGCCGCACTCCGCCTCCGGAGCCGGAGTCTCACACACGCACCGTGAGGCAGGGAGCCGCAGAGAGCCAAGGGGGATGGGGTACGTAGCTTCCCCAGCCTCGTCCAAGAAGGAGATGCCATTGGTCCGGAGGGCATGCCTGGCGGCGCTCCGCGGCGGCACCGCCCCGCCAAGGGCCGCCCTCCCGAGTACCCGGCAGGCCTCCGGGATTCCCAGGGGGCGGCGGACCAGAATCGAGAGGGTCTCCATGCTCTTGGAAAGTGTGTCCGCCAGCTCCACGCGCCTTGCCGCCGCGCACACCGCATCCAAGCGAGAGCCCCCCGCGGCATGTTTCCGCTTGCGAGGCCGGGAGATGAGGGGAGTGCCAGTTTCCGAGGGGGCACTGCGAGGTGCGCACCCCGCCACCGGGGCGCGTGCGGCGCCAGGGGGCGCAGCCTCCTGCCCGAATGCAAGCGCCACCGACAGCCCCGTGCGGCCCTCCCCGTCCTCCGCGTCCAACTCTGCGCCCTTCTCTAACAGCTCCCTCATCACCTCAACCAATCCAAACTCCGCCGCCGCAAACCATGCCCCGGGAAGCATCCTCAGCACCTCCACTCGTCCCAATCTCGCAGCCAAGTGCGCAGGCGTGCGGCCGTTCTTGTCGGCATGACTGAGGTCCACGCCGGCACCCTGCAGCACCCTCAGCGCCTCCACGTGTCCCCCAGCCGCAGCCAAGTGCGCAGGCGTGCGGCCGCCATTAGCATTAGAGTAGCTTTGACCGTCGCTCCGGCGAGACACTTATATGGACTTGCTCCCAAGGCCGCTCCTCAGCGGAGTTCCTCGTTCAGGAGTGCGGATGGCTGCCACGCCACCCCGTCCACGTGCGCTCGTAGCCAAGTACGGCCTACCACGATATACTCAAGGTACGTGTGGCACCATTGCTGGCGGCGACCGGCATTGGGCATGGAGCTTTCAGGGAGGGTGGCTTGTTCGGACGCCCCGGCCTTCCCTCCCCGGATCCGTCCGCCCTCCCCCACCATAAATCGGTTCACGCCTCCTAGAGAACGCACCGGGCGACCGGGGATCCCGCCAGGGGCGAAGGATTGCGGGGCCGAGGCTAAAGCGCCACGGCCGCGTGGCACCGCGCCGTCCGGGTCACACCCCTGTACGCCCGCGGGCCTCATCGGGGCTCAGTCCAGACCCGGCCCTCGCGCAGAGCCACGCGGCCGTCTCGCCAATCAGCCTCAACCCCGGAATACTTCGCCCCCACCGGGCCCGGGGGGGACGCCAGTCAAAAGGCACCAGGGGGGCGAGTCTCGCCATGGCGTTTCACGGCCGTTATCCCCAAAAAGGAAAGTGGAGGCGTCCTGGCCGCCCGAGAGAGTCCTAGCTACCCAAGTGCAACGTCAATGAAGGCTGAGCGCGAGTGCTGTGCCGCGCGGGCCCAAGGAAAAACCATCCCGTTCCCGGTGCGCTGAGACCCACTGCGTGGCGCGCTACCCCAATCCCACGTCCAGGAGTTCCCAGCGCTGCCCCCCCTCCCCCACACCCACGCACCGCAACCAGGTTGGCGTTCGAGGATCACGGCAAAAACCGGACCGGCATGCAATGCACTGGACCTTGGCAATGTACGGGAAGACTCAACGCGGCCGGCGAGAGCACAGACCCCACCCCTGTGTGTCCGCCGCAGCAGCCACGTCGGGGATCAAGACCAGGCCCAGAGTCTCGCGGCGCGGAATGCAAGATACGGTGCCATGCCAAACTGAGGGCTGAGGTTGGCGAGGACCGAGGTAGGAATCGAGCGTTGTGGTAGGGTGTGGTAGACCCGCCGAGGCGAAGTGCAATGCGCTCGGGGCTAGCGACGCGACAGCAACCCCCCCCGGGGTGACGGGCACACAAGAGCAATTAGTAGCAGCGTTCACCCCCTTGCGGTAGATGCTGAAAGGTAGTAGAGCCCACCCATCCCCCCCACACCCACCTCCCGAGACGGCGCACCCCGTACCCACCTCATACCCTAGGCGCACCACCGCGAGCCCCCCATATCCCCCCTCCCAGGCATTCACTGCAGGCATTCATTGCAGGGCATGCACAACAATCGGAAATTCGGAATCGGATAGGCTTCTGATTATAAAAAGATGCTACGACCCGGATGTCTGAATGAAGAGTGAGGATGCGCCGCCTGGGGGCAGGCGCTAGTCATTCAGGGCAGAGGTCTCGAGAGGGATCTACTGCGTGCAGACCACTGCCTGAGGTGCCTCGGCAAGACTCCTACCGCGGTCAAGCAGAGGACCAGTTCTCCCGAGGGACAGCCACTTTCCTCCTCCCGGGGGGACACTAGCCGACACGAGAGGACCAATGGTTCACGAGGTCCTGTGCCGCTTGTTGTATCCGTCGCGAGCCCCACACTTCCCCTTCTTCTTCTTCTTCGGGGGAGCGGCTGTCGGGGGGGGCAGAGGTGGAGGCGGAGGTGGAGGCAGGGGCGGAGGCCGGGGCGGGGGCAGAGGCGGAGGCGGAGGCAGAGGTGGAAGCGGATGCGCAGGCGGAGGCGGAGGCATAGGTGGAGGCGGATGCGCCGGCGGAGGCGGAGGTGGTCGCGGCGGGGCAGGGGGGCGGCCAGCACGGATGGGGAAAGCGGCGGCCGAGGGGACGGGGGAGGCGGAGCAGGCGGTTGGGGGCGGCAGCGGGGCGGAGAGGCGGAGCGGAGCGGTGGGCCGGGAGGGGCGGGGTGGAAATGGCACCGGTGGGCGGGGCGGAAGCGGAGGCGCACGGTGAGTATGGAGGGAATGCGGAGGGAAGGGGTGGGCGGAGGCGAAGGCGGAGGCGAGGCGGGGCGGAGGCGGAGGCGGGGAGCGAAGGCGGGGGAGGCGGAGGCGGGAGGCGGAGGCGGAGGCGGAGGCGGAGTGAGGCGGAGGCGGAGGGGAGGCGAGGCGGAGGCGGAGAGAGCGGAGGCGGAGGCGGAGGCGGAGGGAGGACCCATCTCCTCCCGGGGGGACACTAGCCGGCACGTGAGGACCAAGAGGTCACCCGCCGCAGCTGTAAGCAAGGTCGCTTTGTCCGCCTCCTCCCGCTTCTCATGCTCCGCCTGCAAGCCCCGCAGGGGAAGGGGGAAGCAAGGGAGCCACAGGCCATGCCGGGGACAAGGAGGGGCGGGGAGGGGCAGGACACGACAAGGCAAGGGCAAAGACGGTCTCCACAGGCAGAGGCAGACGAGGAGGATCAAAAGGGGGGGGCAAGGGGGGAAGGTGAAACCCAGTTGAGGCGACCAAGCCCGCAGCCTGCTGCCAGAGAAGGGGACAAGAGGCAGAGGGGGGGGCTCCAAAGCAAGCCTCGCGGTCACCCAGAAGCCAAAACGACGCCACAACGCGCATCACGCAAGGGGCCAGTCAGCGCAACCCAGCCGTGCCTCGTGATCAAGCCATGCAAGCCACCACGCCACGCACCACGCAAAGGCCAATCAGAGCACCACAGCCGTGTCGCAAGCTCAGACCAAGCACACCCCCAGCCAAGCCGCATGTTCAAGTCCCGCAACCCACCCCAGCCACGGCCCAAGCTCGCCCCAAACCCCACTCCCCAGGCGTGCCACACGCCCAAGTCCTGCGCCACACCCGAGCCATGCCGCAAGCTCAGGCCATGACCCGCACCCCCAGTCGCGCCGCATGCTCAAGCCCCGCCCACCCCCCCCAGCCGTGGCGTGATCAAGCCCTGACCCAGACCCCGGTCGCGCCGCAAGCTCAAGCCACGCCCCACTCCACCAGCCGCGGCGTGCTCCCACAACCCAGCCGCGCCGCATGCTCAAGCCCGGCCCCACCCCCCCAGCCGTGCCAAATGCTCAAGCCATGCCCCTCGGCCCCAGCCGTGGCGTGGTCAGACCATGCACCACACCCAGACACTCCGCAAACTCGGGCCACGCTCCACACCCCCAGCCGTGCCGCAGGCCCAAGCCCTGCACCACACCACCAGCCGTGTCACATGCTCAGGCCTTGATCCACACCCGAGCCGTGCCAAAGCTCAGCCATGCACCACACCCAGCCACTCAACAAAACTCGGGCCTCGCTCAACGCCCCAGCCACACCGCATGCTCCGGCCCAGCCCCACACCCCAGCCGCGGCTTGTTCAAGCCACGACCCACTCCCCAGCCTCGCCGCCTGCCCAGGCCCAGCACCACACCCCCAGCTGTGCCACATGCTCAGGCCCAGCCCCACTCCCAAGCCGTGCCACATGCTCACGCCATGCACCACACCAGCCGCTCCGCACATTCTGGCAACGCTCAAGCCCCAGCTGCAACGCGCACTCATGCCATGCACCACACCGTCCACACACACATTCTGGCAACGCTCAAGCCCCAGCTGCAGCGCACACTCATGCCAAGCACCACACCAGCCACTCCGCACATTCTGGCAACGCTCCAGCCCCAGCTGCAGCGCACACTCAAGCCATGCACCACACCACGCCACTCCGCACACTCTGGCGCACACTCTGGCTCGCCCAGCCTCCGAGCGGCCTGCCAGGGCATGCACGACCAACTGCGGACGAAGGAAGGGGCGCGCAAGGCAGGGCACTCAAGACCAGGAGAAGGAGCCACACAGAGAGAAAAAATAATAAATATTACTTACAAGGTCCGGTTCTACCTAGCCTACAGGGCACAGGGTCCGTCACAGAGGCGAGCTAGAGGCGATCAAGGCAAGAAGGGCAAGGATTGGAAGAAGGAGGAAGGGGCACGGGGGAAATCCACACCGGGTGGGTGGGCGCTCCTGGTCATGCAGGTCTCACACCCCGACCGCGCCCAGCGCCCAGGCCATGCACCACGCCCAGAGCCACACTACACGCGCAACCCACACATCACACTCCCACGCATGCTCCGTGCAACGCCCCCCACGATCCCCGGACTGCAGCCATGCAAAAGCACACCTACGATCTCCAAGCAAAAGCCACGAGCCACGCCCTTGCGACGCCCCACACCCAGGCCATCGATGCGCCACACCCAATCCACACCCCACACTCACGCCAAACAGAGAAAAAGCCTCCAGCGCCCCACACCCAAGCCATGCAGCACACCCCCGCCGTGTTCCACACTCAGGCAATGCAGCACCCCCTTGCCGTGCCCCACGCAAAGGCCATGCACCGCACCTTTGCCACACCCCGCCCACAGGCCATGCGCCACCTCCTCGCCACTTCCACACAAAAGCCATGCGCCACACCCCCGCCATGCCCCATACTCAGGCCACCAAAGCGCCAAACCCAAGCCGCACCCCACGCTCACGCCATGCACCACACCCAGCCGTGTCCCACACTCAGGCCGCCGATGCGCCACACCCCAAGCCGTGTCCAACACTCAGACCATGCGCTACATCCAAGCCGTGTCGACACTCAGGCCACCAATGCGCCACACCCACGCCGTGTCCCACAGAGGGCAAAGCGCCCCAGCCGCGTGGCGCCGTCCGGGTCACACCCCTGTACGCCCGCAGGCCACATCGGGGCTCAGTCCAGACCTGGCCCTCGCGCAGCGCCACACGGCCGTCTTGCCACACGGCCTCGGCCCCGGAATGCTATGCCCTCACCGGGCCCGGGGGTGACGCCAGACAGAAGGCACCACGACCAGCCGCGTCCCATACTCAGGCCGCCGATGCGCCACACCCCTTGCCGTGTCTCACGCTCATGTCATGCGCCACACCCAGCCGTGTCCCACTCAGGCCGCCGATGCGCTACACCCAAACCACACCCCATGCTCACGCCATATGCCACACCCAAGCCGTGTCCACACTCAGCCACCGATGCGCACACACCAAGCCGTGTCCCACACTCAGGCCATGCGCCACACCCAAGCCATGTCCCACACCATGCCGCCAATGCACCACACCCAAGCCGTGTCCCACGCTCACGCCATGCGCCACTCCCAAGCGGTGTCCCACACTCAGGCCGCCGATGCGCCACACCCACGCCGTGTCCCACAGAGGGCAAAGCGCCCCGGCCACGTGGCGCCGTCCGGGTCACACCCCTGTACGCCCGCAGGCCACATCGGGGCTCAGTCCAGACCCGGCCCTCGCGCAGCGCCACGCGGCCGTCTCGCCACACGGCCTCGGCCCCGGAATGCTTCGCCCCCATCGGGCCCGGAGAAACGCCAGTCAAAGGCACCACACCCAGTCGTGTCCCGCACTCAGACCATCGATGCGCCACACCCCTTGCCGTGTCCAACACTCAGCCACTGATGTGCCACACCCAAGCCGCAACCCACACTCATGCCCCGCACCACACCCCCTTGCCGTGCCCAACACTCGTGCCACCGATGCGCCACACCTGCCGCAACCCACGCTCGTGCCATGCGCCACATCCCCGCTGGTCCCACCAAAGCCATGCACCGCACCCTCATGTGTCCCACCCAAGCCATGCGCCACCTGCCACCCCACACCTGCCGTACACACCTCCGCCGGTCTCACACTCGTGCCATGCACCGCACCCTTGTTAGAACCAAGCCATGCGCCACCGCAAGCCACCCCACACTCAAGTTGTACACACCTCCGCCGAAACCTAACACTCGTGCTACATATGCACCGCACCCTTGCCGTGTCCCACCCAAGCCATGCGCCACCCCAAGCCACCCCACACTCAAGCTGTACACACCTCCGCCGGTCCCCACACTCAGGCCATGCATCGCAACACTGCCGCGCCCCACACTCCAGCCAAGCAATGCACCACACCCCTTCCGAGCCCCACCCGCCGGCCGCACCACCCCCCCTCCGAGCCCCACACTCAGCCAAGCGTCACTCATCAGCAAGTCACAACACCCGGGAATGAATTTCCCACAAGGCAAGGCAGGCAAGCGAGGGGCGACGAGGGACAGACAGCACTCCAGGGAAGCAGGGGGGCGCGGGAGGGAGGAAGAGAGAGGCAGACGCAGGGGACGGAGGCATCATCAGGGTCGTTCCCAAGCGTGGCAGGGTGCTGGAATGTCCAGCCGCCTGGGGGGACAGGGGACAGGGGGACAGGGCAAACGCAGGGGGGAGAGAGGGACGAGGCGAGACGGGAGGCAGGCCGGCGCACATGAGGCGGCCAGGCCGAGGAACAGAGGGGAGCAACCAGCAGAGGCCAGCAGAAGCAAGCAAAGCAGGGCGGCGAAGCACGAAGAGCATCTCAGAACAGAGCTGGGCCGGGGCTAGGCCAAGGAACAAAGGGGCAGCAAGCAGAAGCGAGCGGGAGGCAGCCGTGGCTCAAGGGAAGAAGATGGGCGGGGGGAGGAGAGCCGGCAAGCAGGAGGCTGCCATGGCTCGAGCAAGGCGAGAGGGAAGGAGGAGGAGGCAAGCAGGGGGCTGCCGAGGCAAGAGGCAAGGGGGAGCAGAGAGCAACATGCCACAGACCAGGAGAGGGGGCAGAGAGACAGCAGCCAAGAGGGGAAGAGGGGGAGAGAGCCGGCAGGCAGGAGGCTGCACAAGGTTGGTGCAACACTGAATGGAGGGCCAAGCTGCCAAACGAAAAGCACGAGTGCACAGATTCAAGACAAAAGGGGGAAGAGAAACGGTCACAGGGCGACGAAGCACAAAAAGCAAACAAGTACAGAACAGGCACAAGGACAACCCGGCCGCCCAAGGGGCGGGACGGGGGTGGCACTCCATTTAGCCGTGCAGCAGCCTTCAGTCCGGCTGCGCACGCGTACCAGGAGGGACCGCTTGGAGGCGGAGTGCCCTTCCCGACGCAGAGTCCAATGACGAACTCCGCACCGCTCTCCTGCCCTGCTGATACCGACCCGAAGGTCAAATACCAGAGGCAGAAAACGCCGCGGAAGTGGGAGGGAGGGAGAGGGACGAACGGGGGAGCGGGGGGGAGAGGCTCGCCACAAGGGCCCGCCGTAGCGCCAACCTCGTTCTCCCCCAATGGCTTAGAGCACAGGGCGCATTCACTCAGGGGAGGGGCGTGGGAGGCAATGAGGCGCCCGCAAGTGGCACAGAGCGTGCCGCACTCCGCCTCCGGAGCCGGAGTCTCCCACACGCACCGTGAGGCAGGGAGCCGCAGAGAGCCAAGGGGGATGGGGTACGTAGCTTCCCCAGCCTCGTCCAAGAAGGAGATGCCATTGGTCCGGAGGGCATGCCTGGCGGCGCTCCGCGGCGGCACCGCCCCGCCAAGGGCCGCCCTCCCGAGTACCCGGCAGGCCTCCGGGATTCCCAGGGGGCGGCGGACCAGAATCGAGAGGGTCTCCATGCTCTTGGAAAGTGTGTCCGCCAGCTCCACGCGCCTTGCCGCCGCGCACACCGCATCCAAGCGAGAGCCCCCCGCGGCATGTTTCCGCTTGCGAGGCCGGGAGATGAGGGGAGTGCCAGTTTCCGAGGGGGCACTGCGAGGTGCGCACCCCGCCACCGGGGCGCGTGCGGCGCCAGGGGGCGCAGCCTCCTGCCCGAATGCAAGCGCCACCGACAGCCCCGTGCGGCCCTCCCCGTCCTCCGCGTCCAACTCTGCGCCCTTCTCTAACAGCTCCCTCATCACCTCAACCAATCCAAACTCCGCCGCCGCAAACCATGCCCCGGGAAGCATCCTCAGCACCTCCACTCGTCCCAATCTCGCAGCCAAGTGCGCAGGCGTGCGGCCGTTCTTGTCGGCATGACTGAGGTCCACGCCGGCACCCTGCAGCACCCTCAGCGCCTCCACGTGTCCCCCAGCCGCAGCCAAGTGCGCAGGCGTGCGGCCGCCATTAGCATTAGAGTAGCTTTGACCGTCGCTCCGGCGAGACACTTATATGGACTTGCTCCCAAGGCCGCTCCTCAGCGGAGTTCCTCGTTCAGGAGTGCGGATGGCTGCCACGCCACCCCGTCCACGTGCGCTCGTAGCCAAGTACGTCCTACCACGATATACTCAAGGTACGTGTGGCACCATTGCTGGCGGCGACCGGCATTGGGCATGGAGCTTTCAGGGAGGGTGGCTTGTTCGGACGCCCCGGCCTTCCCTCCCCGGATCCGTCCGCCCTCCCCCACCATAAATCGGTTCACGCCTCCTAGAGAACGCACCGGGCGACCGGGGATCCCGCCAGGGGCGAAGGATTGCGGGGCCGAGGCTAAAGCGCCACGGCCGCGTGGCACCGCGCCGTCCGGGTCACACCCCTGTACGCCCGCGGGCCTCATCGGGGCTCAGTCCAGACCCGGCCCTCGCGCAGAGCCACGCGGCCGTCTCGCCAATCAGCCTCAACCCCGGAATACTTCGCCCCCACCGGGCCCGGGGGGGACGCCAGTCAAAAGGCACCAGGGGGGCGAGTCTCGCCATGGCCTTTCACGGCCGTTATCCCCAAAAAAGAAAGTGGAGGCGTCCTGGCCGCCCGAGAGAGTCCTAGCTACCCAAGTGCAACGTCAATGAAGGCTGAGCGCGAGTGCTGTGCCGCGCGGGCCCAAGAAAAACCATCCCGATCCCGGTGCGCTGAGACCCACTGCGTGGCGCGCTACCCCAATCCCACGTCCAGGAGTTCCCAGCGCTGCCCCCCCTCCCCCACACCCACGCACCGCAACCAGGTTGGCGTTCGAGGATCACGGAAAAAAACCGGGCCGGCATGCAATGCACTGGACCTTGGCAATGTACGGGAAGACTCAACGCGGCCGGCGAGAGCACAGACCCCACCCCTGTGTGTCCGCCGCAGCAGCCACGTCGGGGATCAAGACCAGGCCCAGAGTCTCGCGGCGCGGAATGCAAGATACGGTGCCATGCCAAACTGAGGGCTGAGGTTGGCGAGGACCGAGGTAGGAATCGAGCGTTGTGGTAGGGTGTGGTAGACCCGCCGAGGCGAAGTGCAATGCGCTCGGGGCTAGCGACGCGACAGCAACCCCCCCCGGGGTGACGGGCACACAAGAGCAATTAGTAGCAGCGTTCACCCCCTTGCGGTAGATGCTGAAAGGTAGTAGAGCCCACCCATCCCCCCCACACCCACCTCCCGAGACGGCGCACCCCGTACCCACCTCATACCCTAGGATGGCGTGCACGTCCCGAGCCGGGATGAAAACAACCCACAGGCCGGCTCAGGGGGGCGGGGCGCCTTGGAGCCCCACCCCACAGGGCATACACGAGCAAGACGGATGTTACGACCCGGATGTCTGAGTGAAGAGTGAGGATGCGCCGCCTGGGGTCAGGCGCTAGCCGTTCAGGGCAGAGGTCTCGAGAGGGATCTACTGCGTGCAGACCACTGCCTGAGGTGCCTCGGTACGACTCCTACCGCGGTCAGACAGAGGACCGGTTATCCCGAGAGACAGCCACTTTCCTCCTCCCGGGGGGACACTAGCCGACACGAGAGGACCAGCTGTTCACGAGGCCCTGTGCCGCTTGTCGTGTCCGGCGCGGTCCACGCCGGCATCCTGCAGCACCCTCAGCGCCTCCACCGCAGGGCAAGGTGTCCGCTTCTCTAGTCGGTCAGGAGGCGGTACGTGGCCATCGGAATGCTTTATGAGTTGCCTGCCGTCCCCAGAGAAGGATCCTACACGCGCGATGCTTCGTCCCTAAGCATTCGGGCCTGCGCGGCGGGCTGGGAGTGGGGGCGCTTCCTCCTCGGTACGGGTCCTATTAAGTGTATTTCAACAACAGTACCGGACCTTTCGGCACCGATCCTTTCCCGAGGAGGGCCACCCCACCCGTCCCAGCGATCACAGCGGCGCCGCACAGGGTGCCCGGAGCGGGGAGCAGCCGGGGGCAAGAGGTTACCCGCCGCAGCTGTGAGCAAGGTCGCTCTGTCCGCCTCCTCCCGCGTCTCATGGTCCGCCTGCAAGCCCCGCAGGGGGGGGTTGGGGGAGCAAGGGAGCCACAGGCCATGCCGGGGACAAGGAGGGGCGGGGAGGGGCAGGACACGGCAAGGCAAGGGCAAAGACGGTCTCCACAGGCAGAGGCAGACGAGGAGGAGCAAAGGGGGGGGCAAGGGGGAAGGTGAAATCCAGTTGAGGCGACCAAGCCCGCAGCCTGCTGCCAGAGAAGGGGACAAGAGGCAGAGGGGGGGGCTCCAAAGCAAGCCTCGCGGTCACCCAGAGGCCAAAACGACGCCACACCGCGCATCACGCAAGGGGCCAGTCAGCGCAACCCAGCCGTGCCTCGTGATCATGCCACGCAAGCCACCACGCCACGCACCACGCAAAGGCCAATCAGACCACCGGCCGTGTCGCAAGCTCAGACCAAGCACACCCCCAGCCAAGCCGCATGTTCAAGTCCCGCAACCCACCCCAGCCACGGCCCAAGCTCGCCCCAAACCCCACTCCCCAGGCGTGCCACACGCCCAAGTCCTGCGCCACACCCGAGCCATGCCGCAAGCTCAGGCCATGACCCGCACCCCCAGTCGCGCCGCATGCTCAAGCCACGCCCCACTCCACCAGCCGCGGCGTGCTCCCACAACCCAGCCGCGCCGCATGCTCAAGCCCGGCCCCACCCCCCCAGCCGTGCCAAATGCTCAAGCCATGCCCCTCGGCCCCAGCCGTGGCGTGGTCAGACCATGCACCACACCCAGACACTCCGCAAACTCGGGCCACGCTCCACACCCCCGGCCGTGCCGCAGGCCCAAGCCCTGCACCACACCACCAGCCGTGTCACATGCTCAGGCCTTGATCCACACCCGAGCCGTGCCAAAGCTCAGCCATGCACCACACCACGCCAC
>LGRX02024063.1:0-20368 GCA_001247695.2 Cymbomonas tetramitiformis | reverse complement strand
ATGATGGGATGTGGTTGTCCCTGTGGTACCCTTCTGACGGGTACTGCCTCTTTGAGGGCGTCGGGGATTCGTCTGCGGCTGGCTCTTTTTATGTCCAGTGCCTTGGGGCTTTTTCACCTGCCGGGGGACTGGTGGTTGACAGCCACGTTATGGGGTGCTGACATCTCGTTGTGAACGGGGACGGCCACTGGAATGATTTGGATGATGGGGATGTGGCTGTCCCTGTGGTACCCTTCTGACGGGTACTGCCTCTTTGAGGGCGTCGGGGATTCGTCTGCGGCTGGCTCTATTTATGTCCAGTGCCTTGAGGCTTTTTCACCTGCCGGGGGACTGGTGGTTGGCAGCCACGTTACGGGGTGCTGACATCTCGTTGTAAACGGGGACGGCCACTGGAATGATTTGGATGATGGGATGTGGCTGTCCCTGTGGTACCCTTCTGACGGGTACTGCCTCTTTGAGGGCGTCGGGGATTCGTCTGCGGCTGGCTCTATTTATGTCCAGTGCCTTGGGGCTTTTTCACCTGCCGGGGACTGGTTGTGGCGGCCACGTTATGGGGTACTGGCGGATCGCTGTGAACGGGGACGGCCACTGGAATGATTTGGATGATGGAATGTGGCTGTCCCTGTGGTACCCTTCTGGCGGGTACTGCCTCTTTGAGGGCGTCGGGGATTCGTCTGCGGCTGGCTCTATTTATGTCCAGTGCCTTGGGGCTTTTTCACCTGCCGGGGGACTGGTGATCGATACCCACTTTATGGGGTACTGGCATCTCGTTGTGAACGGGGACGGCCACTGGAATGATTTGGATGATGGGATGTGGCTGTCCCTGTGGTACCCTTCTGATGGGTACTGCCTCTTTGAGTGCGTCGGGGATTCGTCTACGGCTCACTTTTTGGGAGTGTCTTGGATTCGTCTGACGCTAGCTCCCTCTCCGTGTACAGTGCTCATGGTTATTACACATGCCGGGGGACTTGCGTTCTTTGACCTTGATATGAAGTACTGGCAGATCGCTGTGAACGGGGACGGCCGCCGGGTGGAAGTGGGTTTTGGGAGGCGGTTATCCCTGTGGTGCCATTCTGGCGGGCACTGCCTCTTGGAGAGCTCGGTAGATTCGTCTGTCGTGCTGCGAGGAGAGGCAGAAGGTGGTGATGTACAACTTCTGTGTTCTCCCTTGAATTTTGTGGGGAGCACTTAGGTGCCCGCATGTTTCCTTTTTTTGACATGGGGTGTCCATGCTGTGTGGTGTGACTGCATTCATGACATAACCATGGACCAACAGGTCCCATCCATCGACCGGGAGCCACTGGGGGGCATGCCAGCAGGGTCCGCTTACTCCGTTACCCAGAGACCAACAATTGTTGGGCGATGATCGGTCACATCGTTTCATCTTTCCATGCTGCTTTGCATCAGGGTTGGGAACATGTATGAGTTTGTGGTATCTTGTCACGGCCCCGCCCTGCTCCTGATTTGCTTCTCACATCCACTGGGATGATGGTGGGCTGGCTTTTGTTGGCCGATCTCATGCCGTTCAGTGTGTGTGTGTGTGTGTGTAACTAGAGCGTCGAGCACGTGCCTCAGGCACCTTTGCATCGAGAGTGGACTGTGACCTAATATTTACGCTACACACATAAAACCTTTACATGCTAGTGGGGGCAAGACTTCACCTGCAAACGCCAGATCTTGAGGTGCGCTCACGCAGGTGAACAGTGTCTTAGATGTTTGAAATTCAAGAGAGCGCAGTTTTAGGAATTTTAAATTGATCGCCCGAGAGGAAGGAAGGTTCACGCTTCGATTTTCACCGAATATATCTCAGCGGTTCACGATTTATCATTTTTATCTGATTTATCACCATTATTATCGTACAGTCGAACGCCATCTCCCCGGAACAATTCCACCTCATCGAAAAGCTATCTTCTGTTACAACAAAGATCTTTCCATCGAAATTCGATATTCCTCGGCGGGCCAACCGGGTCCAGTCGACATGGTTCGTTTCAGATCAGAAAATTATATTCGCGACTGAGTTGGCCAAACGTCGGCGTGTCGAATGAAGGATGTCATTGATCATAACGTGCAAGTGTCAAACCAAGGAGTAACACGGCGATATTTGTCGGGGCGTGAGGTGCTCACAGAGCTTCGGGAGCACGCAAGGACACGATTTATATACCGGGTCTCCGGACCCCGAGGTCCGGAAGCAAAGCACTACAGAGCACAAGCTGTTTATACGACGATGGTTCCCATTTATATCGGGGGGTAGTCGTAGTCATGCACAATTAACACTGGGGCTTCAATTGAAAAAAATAATTGATATACTATGCATACAACATACAATGTGTCGTATACAGCCTACGATATGGGCGTCAATATTTGCACTGTTGACGGCAGTGTCGACACTGGTACCGGTTCAGGATCGGATTCGGATCCGGTACGCACGGACCCCCACGGTCCCATCCCCGACGGTACGATTTTTTGGACGGTCTCATCGTGTACCGGAACTGACGGACCCAAATAATACGCGGTCTCTCCACGTCCCAGTACCATCGATACTGAACTAGCTACGGTCTCGGACCCGACGGACCTAGAGATATCACGGTCTCATCGTGTCCCAGCACCATCGATGCCAAAAAATATCGAGTCCGTCTCATCGTGTATCGGAACCGACGGGTCGACTCGTCAGTTCGGCTGGTTGTGGTGCCCGCTCACACGCTGAACGTTGTAATCGAGACAAGTGGACTCTTGAGACGAAACTTGGGCTCTCTCACTCTCACAAAATGTTTTTCAAGGACTGTAAGGGCTCCTCTCGGTGAGCGAATAACAGCCGTACTGTAGGTATCATATATATAGTTACAAATATGGGTAAGAAAAAAACAGCAGCTGATAGAACACTAGTATCGCTCGACCACTTTATTGTGCAGTATGATGGAAAAGAACAAGTGGAGCTAGGCGTCGAAATCAAAATCCCCGGCAGTTGGTTCAACGAAATGACCGCGGCTGAGAGAAAGCTATCGTTCGATTGTATTGCTGTTGAGTTTTCCAAAAATCGCGACTTCGGATCGGGCTCGAGGTTAACCAAGCAAGCATGACGCAATCAGATTTCAAGTAGTGCAGGACGCAGCTCTTGAAGAAAGCCATCCGGGCTATTGGATTCGCGTGTCACAGTGGAACCGGTTTCGCCACGATACTTTCAAAGATAACCGTGAGGCTGAGAATAGGTTCATTCGCACTCGATCTCTCGCTGAGGACCCGATCTCCGATGTTGTAGAAGACACTACCGATGAGAAAGAGCTCCCCCCTGTTTACAAGTACTTCGTTAGGGATTGCGTGACCACGCACACTATTCTCCAAGGTCCTAGGAAAGGCACTATTGTACCTGCAGAGATTTGGAGTTGCAATGTGACAAATTGCACCAAGCCACGCACCCATAAGGTAGTGAATAAGTCCACAGGCGTTCTGTTCCGTGCTTTGAAGGAGAGACATCCGGCTGAGCGGCAGCAGGCACGTATCGACTCAAGTTACAGTAAAGCAGTTTTGGAGGAGGATGGTACAGTCACAGAAATGTATTCCTTTGATGAAGCTTTCTTGCACCATGTTGACTATGTACTGTGGATAGTTCACGAACTAGAGCACGTTTCGAGCGCAGTCGGAGCACGTGGTTGCGTGAGTTTCTCAGGGGCCTCGACCGACGCTATCGCCCACCCGCCAGGATCACTTGCTACCAGATTATGGAAATAATCTGCGAGCTCATGGAAGCTCTTCTTCGCGAGATTGTGGAGCGCCAGCGAGAGTTTTCAGTACAATCAGAATTTTCGAAAAAGACTATGAGAACCGACGAGCCGGAATGAGGGTCAGAGCCGAGGTGGACCGAAACCGATGGCACCGCCCGCAGGGCGGTATCATGCCAAACCGGAACCGATGAGACCGCCCGAAGGGCGGTCTTGGGACCGACGGTACCGCCCGAAGGGCGGTATCGGAGTGAACCGGGCTCGATGGGACGATTCGGAGAGCGGTCTCATCCCCGACGGCACCGCACGCACTACGGTCTCAACGAGTCCGGATATGTCCCAGTGTAGACACTGCCAATAATCGATTTGTTCCTGATTTTTTCAAAAGAGGGGGGAATCTTCGATTTCATCTCCGATTTTCTCTAATATGGGGTACGTGAACGTACAGTGGGGAAAAAATAAACCCCTTCTCATCCATCATCAATTATATCCTCATCGTGCGAAGAGGAGAGACTGACAAATAGAGATTTGTGACTCCCCTCCTCCCTCCACTCCCTCCCCCTCCACCCCCTCCCTCCTCCCTCCCTCACTACCTCCCCCTCCCCCTCCCTCCTCCCTCCCTCCTCCCCTCCCCTCCCTCCTCCCTCTCCCTCCTCCCCCTCCCTCCCTCCCTCCCTCCCTCCCTCCCCTCCCTCCCTCCCCTCCTTCCCCCCCCTCACCCCCCTACCCCCTTCCGTACCCCAAAACACATACTAAACGTGACCCCGTTTATCTGTCTCGGTATTGGTCTATCCATCTCTATCTATTAGGTGCTACGGGGCTACGCCCCCCCCTTCCAGCTTCCCTTCCCCGAATTATATTATTAACGCAGTCATTCACGGGTGACCTTACTCATTTATACCGCACGCTGGGTACGTTTCAATTTTTATTTACAATACACTCGGGCTTCAATTCATATGATAATATGGATTCAGCATACACTTCTCTATTTATGATTTGTATTTTAAACATGTAGTAAACAGCAGTCGTTTATAGCCGGCGGAAATGCTATGCTATAAAAGGCTACTAATTTTATGTCCCGCTCACCCAACGATCGACCTTTGGTCTTAAAATAGAGAAATAGTGATTACTGTTTTTAACCATGCCACAATGCATCCATATAAATATGGAAATCTAAGTTGGGGCTAAGGCAAAGGATTTCTATGCCACGTGTATGGATAGCATTCACTGTTTCTGAATTCACGTTATATAAATCTCGGCCCATTTTGTTGCGCAATACCTATTTATAAGATTGCTTCCGGCGTAAGGGTTATTGACAGCACACTGTTCAATGGTCACAACGGCATTGTTCACTGTTCACGACACTTGAACGACTTGAGCGTAACGTTGCGTGCTTTTTAATATAAATAGTATGAAGAGGTGCTAATTAGCCCCAATATCACCTGAGAGAGCGTCAGCGACCTCAGGTGATATTGGGGCTAATTAGC
This sequence comes from Cymbomonas tetramitiformis, assembly GCA_001247695.2. NCBI lineage: Eukaryota > Viridiplantae > Chlorophyta > Pyramimonadophyceae > Pyramimonadales > Pyramimonadaceae > Cymbomonas > Cymbomonas tetramitiformis. Next base: position 15,165 of record LGRX02024063.1, on the reverse strand, counting down.
TCCTCTTCATGATATATTTGTGAAACATCAGCCCTCGATTAATCGAAGGGATCATGTGAGAGCCACGTCATGAAATATGCTTTGCAACAATATTTCTCGACTCTGCCACGTCATCACAACTCGCGATATTGCTCAAATATTGCTTACAGTGCAACGTCATCGGTGTGTCATCAGTGTCGACTGTCGCTGTCGCTGTCATGTCATGCCATGTCAATGTCATGACATGTCATCACAGTCTATCCTACCTCAGGCTGTTTTGTAACCGGCGCGTCAGCGCACGGTGATCTGTACCGTCGCGTCAGCGAACGGCGAAGCGAACGGTGAGGATGTCTACGATGATCGTCTGTCATCAACGCAGTCGATCGTCTTTTCAATCACGAGTCACATTATAAAATACTAGCCAATCGGAAACTCAAAAAACAGATTTTCAAGATCGTTCGAGTTTTCAGTCGTCTTTCATAGTAAAAAAGATACTGCCAATCAATGCCTAGAAAGCTGGATTTCTAAGATCGATGCTTCGAACTTCGAAATTAACCCAAAGGGGAGTTCTGATGCAATTTCAAGTTCATTTCTTGTTTGCATCTTCCCATGCACCTCCTGCTGTGACCCTGCTGTTGTGACCTTGCCTGCTATGAATATCTTTGCGCATAATGTTTCTGCGACTGACGTTAAGTGTGCATGCATCGATATGTGTATGCATGACTGACTTTTTGCTTACATGCAGGATCAGTGCTCGACCGCATGATGACCTTCAACTACTCGACTCCTTTCCGCGTGTGTTCATCTTCGACCGACTCCACGCTCAACGCTCGCCTACGAGATCCTCGCTGCATCCTCGCATACCATTTTAGTTTCATATGCACTTTCGTGTGTGTGCCCCTCATGTCACTGTACGTTTTCAGATGACTTGTGTATTTTCCCTAATTCCCCGATCCCCCCCGCCATATGCCCCTTGTGCCATCCGCGTATGCCCCCTTGTGACACACGCGCCCAGTGTGTTTGTTGCTCAACTGGTGTGCTGCATTTTGTATGCACTCGCTTACGTGTGTGTATCGCATTCGTTTGTTTTCATCTTGTATGTTTTCGTTCCGACGTCTTGTGTGGGATCCGGGGGCTTTGGGTTTTTCTCGCCCATCACCGCGCACCGCGGAGATCCGGCCATGCTTTTTCCGTGTATGTTCTGTTTGCATAATGTATTTGTCTGACACGCATTAGAACATTTTTAGGCAGAGCACAGCACAGCATTTCGCAGGCGTTGTCGGCTTTGACCTAATTTCGGGTCAAAGTCGTCAATGCCACGTGTTCAGGGCTGGGTCACAGGGCATTGGCATTTTCCCAATTTCGGAATATTTCATTTGAATATTGGGGCTGTATGGCCCCAATATTCTGACTATTGGTGCTGATCAGCACCAATATTCAATGAAATCTTCCGAACATTGGGAACACGTCAATGCACTTGACCAATCCAGTTCTGAACACGTGGCCGCCTTACTTCCACATCAGCATTTCATCATTGATATAGCTCAGAATTGCTGCCTGCGTGGCACGTTTTCATTGGTCCAAACTCGATGTGTCATAAATATATCGAATGCTGGACTTCGGGTTTAGGCTTAGTTATTATGGGCTCTGACTAGCCCCTAGCCTGACCCTGCTTCCGTTTCGTGTCCGTGACATCCTAGCACTGTACTGTACAGTAGTACAGTACAGTAGTACAGACTTGTTTCACTATCTGGGTTTCCGAGAGCATAAAGCCTCGGCCAGACACTAGTTATGTGATCATCTGTTTGATATTCAGCGAGCTTAGCCGGACAGTGGATCCGTCTTCCTCGCAGGTTATGGCCCGCACCGGCTTTCCGGTGATTCTGATGATGGCACAGCGCCTTGCTGTTGCCATGTTCGGCTAAGTAGGACGTAGGAGGGGTTGAGCGCCCACTTGGGCGGTGGTGAATTCTTACGGTATGGCCTTTTGACTTGGCAGTGATGGCGGCACGCGTTGTGCTCGCCTTCGCTGCGCAGGAGATCAGTTGGTGACAGATTATTTATTTTTACGGAAGCATCGTCGCAGCGAGGGTTATTCTGTTTCGTGCGCCGCTGGCTCCGGCGAGGTCGTTCCACGCGTAACTGAATTTGGCCGCTCTCATGTCCGCTCACGACCTGTGGATTTTGATCTGTACTTCTGAGGCTTCTGCAAGCCGTCTGGCCGCTGTAAGCGTTCCTACACCATCTCCCTGTTTAGCTCAACCTCCTCCCCTGTCTCTTCATCATGGTGACCACAGCAAATAGATCGACGCGTTCTCGCGTCCGTAGATTAGAGACAATTTTTGATGACGTCGGTGCGCAGCACGCTGCGACTCCTCACACGCCGCAGCTGCCGGCTCCGACCACCGCAGCTGCAAGAGAGATTTTGGACAAATGCAGGCAATTGGCTCGTGACAGTTTCGACCGGAAAATTGCCAAAACCGTTGCCACTAAAATTCTGGGCGACAAATCAGAGCGCTTTGCGGGGACGGAGACCGACGCTGTGGACATTTTTTCACAGATAATGCATGAGCTCCGCACGCAGTTTGTGCTGCAGTCGACGGCATTTGCTCCCTTGTTTGACTTGACTGACATGACAGTTGAGGCCAGGCATGAGGCGAATGAACTGCTGCTCTCGGCTCTGACATTCCTGGCTCGCCCTGGCTCGCCTGCCCGAGACTGGCTTGAGGCCTCTGGGTCCGACGTTCCTGGAGATGGCAAGCGCGCTGCCCTTGAGGTGGTGCGCATGCTCCAGGAACGTTCGGAACCCTTTGACTCTTTTGAGTTGCTGCTGGCGGTCCGCATCCCCAGCAGCAGAGATCCTGACCGTGGCATCCGCGAGTTCAATGGCCTGTTGAGGGACGTTCAGCGTTCCCACAACTTGCCAGAGGACGCGGTGAAACGGCAGTTTCTGAAGGCTCTCGGCAATTCGGCATTGTACCGTGACTTGGCTAATTCCTTGGCTCGGGCTGACCAGCGGCAGGGCGTGTCTCTCTTGACTATTCAGGCTCGTGTGCGGGAGCAGTTCCGCCACGGCCTGCAAGTCTCTGACACCCCTGTGTCTGCTCTGTCATTCGGCGATGGCGCGTCTGACCTGGCTGCGGCGTTGTCCAGTCTGCAGAAGCAGCTGGAGCGCATGCAACAGGACATTCGTGACCTCAAGCGGCAGAAGCGGGAGGAGCCTTCGCCTGCGGGCAAGCACCTTACCCGCTCTGCTGCTAAGCATCATCGTGCTGGTGTGAAGCCGCTTGGCACCGCTCCTCTTGTCTCATTTGACAAGAAGAGTGGTGCCTTCGTGCCCCGCTGCAAGAATGCAGTGTGTGCGCAGAGTGGTTTGAAGCACTGGCATGCTGAATGCCCCAACGGCGGTCCTCACTCTGCCCACTATTGTGGTGCAGTTGAGGACTACGAGGCTGACTGCCTGGCTGTTCGTTTCCAGCGTTTTTATGACGCGGGGGATGAGCACGCCTTCGAGTCGCTCTGCACGATGGAGGGTCGCCCAGAGGTGTGCGAGCTGTCGGCACATTCCTTTGTGCCGGCCGAGCCCACATCTCTGAAGCACTTTCAGGATGCGGCGGCTTCGGCTCAGGATGCGGCAGCTGACGATGACGTCATGGCTCGTTTTCCTCTGGCCACGTTCCACTCGGATGCACGGGGTTCGATTCCGCCACCGCCTGCGGTTCGGGATCCCTCTGCGCTCGTGGCTGGTGGTGTGCCTACGGCTCATGACCCGCCGGTGGCTGTGCCTGGCTCTCTCGGCTTGCATGGTTCTGTCCCATCGCTCCGGCTTGGCGACACTACGCCGGCTCCGCTGTTTGCTGGCATGACGATTGAGACTTCTGACATTGGCTCTGAAGGCTCTGACAACGACCAAGGCTCTGACGATGGCTCTGACGGCGGACGGCAAGTTGCTTTTGACTCCTTCGGCACTCCTGACCATGACTCTGACAGGGGAGCATCGCCACTTGCAGCTCCGATGTTTCGTCCACGGGCTCCGCCGGGTTTTCTCCGGTGTGCCTTGATGTCTTCAGTGCTCTGCTGTTCTCTGTTGGCCAGTGCTACGGCATCTCTGGTTGCCGTGGGCGGTGGTGACAGGGGCCTGGTTGAGCCCGGAGTCACCGTCCATCGGTCTACTGGAGATCTCTTTGCTTCGGATCCGCCACTTGGCTTTCTGGACATCCGTGATTGGCCGCCCGACGATCGAGTTCTCTTATCTCTTTCTTCAAAGTTCAAACCACCATGGGGGTCTGCTTATCAGAATTCTTCAGTTGATTTACTCTCTGCTGTGGAACCGCCTTGCCCACTTGGGTCTGGTGGTGCTCAATTTACAACAGACGGCTTGCATTTCACTTCGGGACTCTTCTGTATTTACATCCCAACCGCTGAACTCGGCTCTGCTGACCAGCCTCAAAGTGGCTGAGTTTCTTGCGAATCATCCTGGTAGCTTGATTAGCTTTAGCCCAGTAGTGGGATGACCGGGTCAAGACCCCGGCACCCAGCTAGAAGTGATCGGTTTCCACCGAAGTGAATGTTAGGTGTTTGTTTATGTCTCGTGGCTGTATGAGTGTACCTGCTTTGCTAGGTAGTCACACCCACGGGTGGTGTGCTGGACTTCGGGTTTAGGCTTAGTTATTATGGGCTCTGACTAGCCCCTAGCCTGACCCTGCTTCCGTCTCGTGTCCGTGACATCCTAGCACTGTACTGTACAGTAGTACAGTACAGTAGTACAGTCATTGCTACTGTCTGGGTTTCCGAGAGCATAAAGCTCCGGCCAGACACTGTTTATGGATTATCAGTTTGTTCGCTAGCAAGCTTAGCCGGACAGCGTATCTGTCTTCCTCGCATCGAATAATCAATTTATTCCTGTTTATATTTTTCATTATCCACTGATGACCGGAATTATAATATTAACGCAGTGTGTAATGATTTGTAAAATATGTGCTGTGTCAAGTAGTCACAACAATGTATATAAACATCATATACATTACACTGGGGCTTCAATTGATATAATATGCATACAACATACACTGTGTCGTGTAACAGGGGGGCAAGGCCGGGGGTCCTTTCCATGGGGTAACCATGGACAGGTGATTTGTGATAGTGCTAAGTTCCGGGGGTACCCCGTGGTTTGAAGGGTAGGGTTGGACACGAAAATGGCATAGTACTAGAAAAAAGTGGTCTCAGCCGCACTCTATAGTACGACGAGATGATGGTCTCTGAGCACAGTATATATAGCTATAGAAGCCTTGTTCACGCCGACAATGGTCAAGATCCCCAAATAGTTGGGATCTAAATTCGGGTATAAGTGAGTCTACTCTGTCCGCGCCACGTACTCTGTCGGCATTGGACCTACTAGTCAAATGATATTTATGATGCGATGATAGCATGCCAACTATAGCTCAAATCCGATATCACATATAATAGTTTGATGGCGAGAGTTGATATCAAAGGTCATTAAGAACAATACTACCGGTATCGTTATAAAAATCCTCAGACAACATTAGCATACAATGTTAAAATGCAACTGCTCATTTTTAATCGCCCTGGTGCATCGCAAGGCGAGCTAGTGTCGATGGATCATTACCGACTATCAAAATTGTCATGCCGGGGGAGCTTGTCCGATCATTTTTGCCCAATACGTGGGGCCATAAAGAGCCATCTCTGCAATCGTGCACGCATTTCCACAAAATGTGATAGAGCTGTCGATTTCTAGGTTTTCGTTGTAGATTTGTACTATGGTGTCTGCTGGAGTGAGTGCACCGTAGGTCATAACTTGCCGCATGACTCCGTTCGACTGTACCAGTACTCGTACAGTACTTGGTGACAGATACCTAGTGGCTACTGCCCGACCCTCCAGTCCTACCACAAGGACCGAAGTAAAAGGGGGCTAGCCGCCACGATTTTTCGATGTTAGTAGTTGATGTTTGAGTGCTTAAAGATCATCCTTGGGTGCTCAAATATTTATTAAAAATATGTGCCGGGTGATATACTCGATATGGGTATGCACTTGTGAGGGCTGAAGAGGTGGGGGTAAAATTAATTCAAATTAAATAAAAAGACCAGTCCTACCACAAGGACCGAAATGTTTCTCACGCTAGCTACCTCCACGAAGGTCCTGTGAAAATTCGGAGACCTGTGTTGTCAAGTTCGCGAGTTGCTCTTTCTGCAGTGTCTTGTCAAAAAAATGATCGGAGGTCGTCTTCGCCCTCAAAATATCGGTTGAAGTTGCCTGGGTATACAAAATCCGAAAATATCACTGTGGTGTGGTTGGAATTTAGTGATTTTTAACGCTACCCATGCTTAATGTTGATAACGTAGCATGAAATTGCGACATTGTTTAGGGCTTTAGGCAAGCGGGCAAAGTGGTACTCAGTTTAGGTCCCAATGAGACTACAATCCGGAGGATAGGCACTAGGAGCATCAAGAGGATGGTTAAAAAAATTCCCGCGCGTCCGGTCCTTGTGATAGGACTGAACGAGATTCCAGTCCTTTCACAAGGACTGTCGGGCAGTAGCCACTAGGTCACACGAGATGCATTATATATTCGTTTGTCTTTATAATCAGTTTACACTTGTATCAAACTATTCGCAATGACCACCCGATATATTACGGTAAAATATATCTCACATTGTCCCATTTTACAGTTGTCGTTTGTGATTTTCATGAATCTGAGATGGAGACCATTTTCACTCGAGATGGAGACCAGGCACGATTTCCAATCTGAGTTGGAGACCATGCACAATTTCCAATCTGAGATGGAGACTGAGATGGAGACCAGGCTCGGCCGGCCGGCTCGGCCGGACCCTTGGGCAGGTGCAAAATGAGATAGTGCTGAATTCTTAAGTGTTACCCGGGGGACCCATACCCCGATGGGGGGGATCGATGGTACTATGGCTAGGGGTGCCATGGTTCGAGCCAGAACCGTAAGTACTACGTCTAGGGGTCCCATGGGTTCAGAGCCAAAACCGTTAGTGCTAGACCCCAAAACCCATGGGTTTCTGGAAAAAAACAGTTAGTGCTGGCCATGGGTCTCACCCCCTGGCCTTGCCCCCCTGTGTCGTGTACAGCCTACGTGTATGGGTGTGTATGGGCCTCAACATTTGCACTGTTAACGCGCTGAATTTCATCCATCCTTGCAAGGATTTCTGGGAATTACAGTTCTTGCATCATTAATTTCCTCGTCTAGAATCCCATTTTGGACGAGGATTCTGCCCGCGCGCGAACTTTGCATCTTTATTCCTAAATCCTCAAAAGCGACCATTTATATCATTTATATGTCATTTATACTGATCTTCAGAACAAGGAACGAGGAACAAATTTTCAGCCACCTCCAGAGGTGTCTCAAACTTTTCTCCTCGTTTTGTGGAGTCCTCGCGCTGGGCAAGCGAATAAATTTGAGCCACGTGGAGTGAACGTGGAATCATATCTGCCGAGTTCAGAATTTGTGAGGCGAGATCGCGTTTCATCACTCCGAATTTCGGGGACATCCGTGAGAAGATGCAAACGACGATGCTCCTCAATCCTCGATTTATGTCCGGGAAATTTTCCGGTCACAGTTCCAAGAACTCCTCGCGCGTGCCCCCACGATGACTCGCGGTCCTCAGAATTTGAAACGAGGAATTTAATGATGCAAGAACTGTATTGGCAGAATGAAGACCTAATTTATATATGCAAAATATTTCTGAAAATTATATATACATTACACTGGAGCTTCAATTGATATAATATGCATACCGCATACACTGTGTCGTGTACAACCTACGATATGGGCCTCAATATTTGCACTGTTAACGCGCTGAATTTCATCCATCCTTGCAAGGATTTCTGGGAATTGGCAGAATGAAGACCTAATTTGTCCTAATATGCCAAATATTTCTAAAAATCATATATACATTACAATGGGGCTTCAATTGATATAATATGCATACAGCATACACTGTGCCGTGTACGATATGGGCCTCAATATTTGAACTGTTAACGCGCTGAATTTTTCCCCATTTTTTCAAAAGAGGGAGAATCTTCGATTTCATCTCCGAGTCTTTCCCCAATATGCAAAATTATTCCGAAATTTTTATTTACAATACACTCGGGCTTCAATTGAATACAGCATACGTTGTCGTGTACAGCCTACGATTTGGGCGTCAACTTTTGCACTGTTAAAAGGGACTGAATTTTTCCCCGATTTTTCAAAAGAGGGGGAATCTTCGATTTCATCTCCGATTTTTTCCCCAATATGCAAAATAACTTCAGAAATTATATACACACTACACTTGGGCTTCAATTGATATAATATGCATACGGCATACAATGTGTCGTGTACAGCCTACGATATGGGCGTCAATATTTGCACTGTTAACGGACTGAATTTCCCCCCGATTTTTCAAAAGAGGGGGAATCTTCGATTTCATCTCCGAGTTTTTCCCCAATACGGTAAAACGTCGATTGCATCGGAATCCATATCCACCCGGCCGCGTCATCGTCACGAGCTCGCTGTCGCGATGTCGATGTTGATGTCGATGGCGATGGCGTGTGACAATTTTTTTGTACAAACCGGTTTCAGACGAGAGTAACCGGTCTACAGTGTTTGTAGAACCATCGCATGAACCCGGGGCGATACACGGCGATATGACGACACCTTGACGCGCACGTGACGACACCGTTCCCATCTTGCATAATAATTAATTAATTCCCATCTTGCATTATTTACCAATAACAACCGTTCCCATCTTGCATCTACTGTGTTTTCCCTGAATTTTCGATCCCGCGGCACCGTTGCATCTGAGCACGTCAAAATTTCATAGAAGCGTTTGTACAGTGCTCTTCAAATCTACTCAACGTACTCGTCAAGGTCTCGACCAGTTCTCTAAACCGGTTCCTTAAACTCGTGACACGCCTCTGTCGAGCTCGTGTCGTCGACCAGTTCTCCTGGACTTGAATACCGAATCGTATTATAATATATAATTATATAAATTAAAATACAATTTTATATTAGAAATAAAAAAATCAATACATCAATATAAATACCACATTCTTGTGTAGAGAAGCCTAAGAAATAATTTTGCATATAAATAATATCCCTTTTTATATATTTTCATCGGAATCGCCCCGGACCTCTACGGTAACGACTTTGGTGGGTTAAATGCCCCCTCCCCCCTGGATTGAGACCTAGTCTTGTCCCCCTTTGTCGATGCGCCCCCACTCCCGTGATACACGACGAGTTACACCATTAATAATATATAATTAAGAATATATATAATAACTGCACAGTAGACATCCCGATAATATATTATCTAAGAAATGTCCTCGTTTGGGACCGGCCGGTTCATGGGAGCACTGACTTTCACCCCCCATAAGGGGGGAGGTCTGTGGTGCCCTGTGTCACCCCTCGCCTGCTCGGATGTCACCTGCAGTGCCTGCCCGTTGCTCCGCTCGTGTGTCACCGTGTGTCCGACATATTAAACCCGAGTATCTTACGTTTAATCTGACTTTAGACAACCGTGTGAACCCTATCTCACTGTGCCTCTGACATCTTTCTGGCAGTAAATATATTGCCAATATATCTACTTTCTTATAAGGTTATAGCCCATCCACGTTCAGTGGTGGTGTTTTCATCTGTCTTCCGTCCGCTTCACGCCCTGTGATTCTAGCCGACAATTCCGGCATTTACTAGCCGACACTTACTAGCCGACACTTACTAGCCGACACTTTTGACATCGACCGGCTTGTTTACACATCGGTACACCGTCAATTTTTTCACCGACAATCCGCATTTACCAGCACTTTACGCACTTTCCGTGCGTCAAATTTCAACTGGACCGACACTACTTTATCCCCGACATGGCTACCGCCCGACGTGAAGGAGTTGGCAGTGCTTTGCGCGCAGCACGTGCGCGTGCGGGCACTTCTCCATCGCCTTCCCAGACATCGCACAGTACACCATCTACTGGCCACCGACCCCACCGCATCGTGGGGACTTCCTCCCTACGTTCGAAACCGACATCCACGATTGAAGCCCCTACGGCTTTCGATTTCTTCAACGACCCCGACGTTCTGCTGACTACACCTGTTGAGGAAGGCCGCGAGGAGGAGTACAGCGACCAACTCTCCTATGTTTTTCAGTATGGGAGCGACTTGGTGCACTTCCTCAAGTCCACCGGTTTTAAGCTCCCCAAAGGTTTTACTTTTGACAATGACACCGCCGACGCCGATTTTGCCTCCCTCACTGCCGGTTTGGGACACGTCATGTTCCCCATTTCGTACAATGAGGCGGCCAAGTTGCTGGATCTGGAACACGACTACGAGTTCTACCACGTCACCATGAACGAGATCCTCTTTGCCTTTTGCCCCACCCTCTTCGAGGGAGTGCGCTAGCCATCTACCACGAGTGCGCTCGTTCCCATCCTGCCGACGGCCGTTACGCCCTTCAGCGACTCCGTTACGAGGTCGAGGGTGTGCCCGACGCAGATGGGATGCGCTACTGGACTCAGATGCGTGCTATCGTCATCTCTGAGACCGTGGACCCCGCCCCCCAACTTGCAACCATTCGACGACTTTGCGAGCGGCATCGCAAGGTCAAGCCGGCGTACGGCGATTCCGACCGCGTGGCAGACCTCTGGCACATCTTGGCCGAGTCCGCGAAGAAGAGCCCCTACGTCACCCCCCTCTACCTGGTGGTGCTCCGCGAATTGCGTTCAGGTCATTCTTTCACCTTTGACCGCCTCGCCCTTCGTATCCGCCTTGCCTTTCGGGACGAAAGCCCCCTTGCCACACTTTCGTCCCAGCAGGATCCCGCCGCTCCGTCTGGCTCCTCAGGCTACCGCCCCAAGACCCAGACTCAGAGGCCCCAGTCTCCTGACCCACCCAGCCGCCCTACCGCCATGGCGCTCCGCCCGCACAAGCAATCCAAGACACCGCTTGATGGGGAGTGGGTGGCGGACTCCCCCACTGCTCTCTACAAGAAGTGGTCCGGCACTGGCTATCCGTGCGCGGTGTGTTTCCGCATGTGGGGCGTGACTGACGCGCACGCAGGCACCCGTGGTGCGTGCCCTTACGTGTGCATCGAGGCCTTCGCCAACGACAAGCATCTCAAATGCTCCAAGCCGGCCGTGCCCCGTCCGTCGCTTCAGCCGCCTCCCGCAGGCGACACGCCTGACCCGCCGCCCGCGGCTAATGCACTTGCCCTGTCAGCTGACTCCGACTTGGAGCCGGCATTCCGCTCTGTTCGATTGCAGCTGCCCGCGTCTGGTGGTGATGACGAGTTTGACTCCGTCGATGCCACCGCTGCCGTGGAGCATGTGGAAGATTCCGATGCACCTCCGCTGGTTGACGGGCCTGTTGGTGCCTCCATGGCCTTCCAGGACGAGGACACCGACTGGCCGGCTCTGCGCTCATCGCCCGTTTGGGTGCCGCATATTCCAGGAGCTGGAGTTGTGATTGGCACTCAGCTCCAAACCCTAGATTGAAACCTCGATTGAAGCATCACGAGTTGGCTGGTAACTAGAGTGACTTTACATTTCTCCTAGCCGCCTGCCCGGGAGTACCGGCTGGCCCTGCAGTGCACCTCCCACCTTCGGGGTGAGGTGGTGTCATGGGAGCACTGACTTTCACCCCCCATAAGGGGGGAGGTCTGTGGTGCCCTGTGTCACCCCTCGCCTGCTCGGATGTCACCTGCAGTGCCTGCCCGTTGCTCCGCTCGTGTGTCACCGTGTGTCCGACATATTAAACCCGAGTATCTTACGTTTAATCTGACTTTAGACAACCGTGTGAACCCTATCTCACTGTGCCTCTGACATCTTTCTGGCAGTAAATATATTGCCAATATATCTACTTTCTTATAACCGGTCCCAAATCTCATTAACGTGGGAATCGTCTGCGATTAGGAATTTTGGGACCGGTGTCATACAGTGGAGTACAGCGCGTACACCGTACACCACGTGACCGAATAATCACAACAAGTCTATCCGAGAGAGTGTCACTGTTGACTGCAGAACACGCAACACCGTTGCCGGACGCAGTGAACACCGTAGACCGTGTAGACCGTTGCAGAACGTTGCAGAAAGGCTGGCTGGACAGAAGTATTACTTCGCCCTTCAAGTGTTCCCATGAAGTTCGTATTGTACACACAATATCGTTACGGGTTTCGCGGCGGCTATTAAGGTTAACCCGGCACGATCCTATTACATCCCCGCGCAGAGCGTTCCACAAGCCCAAACCTGCACGTTGCATTGGAAGATTGGAAAGATTGGATACGTCGTTCTCCATCGGTTTTGTGAAACTTGCCTAATTTCCGTGACTAAATTCAAGGCGCGACTCTCTGAACGCAGCTTCCTGCACACGGATCGTCAAGCCAACCCTCCGTCCCTCAGCGACTACCTGATCAACGCCGCGTGGGGACACGCAAGGGTAGGGCTTCGCTTTTCCCTAAGTCATGCGCTCCACAATTTTTAGGTGAACTCTGCCATCGTATGCACATGGTTTGGACATAGACCCAGTGGTCATGATCGTTGAGTGGAACGGGGAGATTCCATCCGTCTATCTAGAACCGACTTCAACTTTTGGAAACGTCACCCCGACTAGTCGTACACGACTTCACGCTTGTGTGTTGTGTTTTTCAGGGCTGTGGACATCTACTGAAAGGTCGCTGCAGTGTATCACATTATAGGAACTTTGACAAACGTGCAGGGCTGGTTTCGTACATTAAGCCTCCGAAGTGAAATCTCGAAGTGAAATAAATGCTGAGGTAACAATGACAAGCTCCAGAATCTTTTGGCATAACGTGAAATTGCATCTCAGACAAATATGACACCTGGCAAGCTGCATGCTTGTAAAACGTTGAGGACGAACCGTAATGCTGCTCGTGCCAGGCCATGCACCTGGCGGTGAGTATAGGCAAGTTGTGTGTGGCAGCGGACCTGACGGTGCGAAAAGAGCTGTTTGCCGAATCCGGAAGAAGTCTCATGAAGCCGCGAGGGAGGGTAGAACGTGACTTTGGTCTCCTGTGTTCGCCCCTGACAATGCCACTGACAATGCCACCACATCGCCGCACTGTCAAGGATCCTATTCTGCCGTGCTAGAGCCGCTCCGCTCCCCTCACGAGGCTGCCATGTTAGTACAGCAGCACACAGAAGTCGCACCAGGGATTCACAACTTAAAAAACCCCATCACTTTAACAGGCGGCACGCTCACCACGGATCTGTTCACGGGAGAGGGAAAAGATTGGCAGGATTCAAACAAGCCGTCAATAAAATCAAGTCAGCATGATTGAGAACGCTGGAAGCCGAGCATACAGAAGTCACTCCTGGGCTCGGTGAGCTCGATCAGGAGAGCGAGTATCAGTCATGAAGGGCTATTGCCAGAGGTGACAATCAAAACTCAGTAACCTCTTGAGCTAAAAATTCGACGAACAAACGACAAATAGAGCGTTGAGACTGAAGCCTATTTTATGCCATTCAAAGGGATGTTGCATAACACACCCTCTTAAATGCCAGCAGATAAAATACCGAGAATCTGAAATATTGTTTCCACCTTCGTCTCATTTTCTCGAACTCCTTTGCCAAAGGAGTACTCAGCGAAAGAGTGCTTTTGAGAGTTCTTGAGACCCGAGCCCAGAAATTGCAGTATGAGGTGGCCTGCACGAAATGTGTGTTATGTTTTTCAGCTTAGAATTTTATTTGCTTCCTATCTATCTTTTGAGAGAGCGTGTCCACGCCTCCGGTCGTGACTGGCTCAGGTTAGGCAGATTCTTCGCATACGTTTTGGAACATTGTGGTTGCTGTGGGCCACTACTTGTAGGCGGTGTGGATTCGACTTTGAATTTGTCCTTGCCCTACCTCCTTCGACTTTGATCTTGCCCTACCTCCTTCGATTTGCCGCCTGCCTTTTCGAATAAATTGCCTTGATATTACTTTTCGTTTCGCTTTGTTGACTTCGAGCGTTTCGCTTTTCGCAGTGCTCGCTGTGCAGCCGGCGTCCCACACCGCGCCTGATCTTCGCGTCGGAGTTGGTAAGCCGCGCTTGGAAATTCCCGCTTTGTACCTTCTCGAATTTGTGACCTGTGCTAGAGCTTCCGATCGCACGAGAGATGCATCCAAAAGAGGATATCACTGGAACAAAAAAGTGTACCCTGAAAAAAGCAGTGCACTGGAGTTAATTATAAATTGTCCTCACCTGGTCATCACGATTGTGCATTACTCATAGAGTGCACCGGCCATCTGCAAGCTTGGCTCATTGCTTTCACCGCTTTCATAGTGTTTCCAACATCAACGTGCTTATTCTCATGTTGTGTTATTGCAGATTATGAGTGCAGAACAAACAGATGAGGTTTTGGAGCCTTCTATTGCAAATGTCGGTGGGAGCAGGTTAACACCTAGCGCAGAGAGACCGAACACGTTAGACAACCGGGCGACTGCTCAGAAGGCGTTTGAAAAATTCCGTGTTGCCAGGGGTTCGCACCCAACCTTGGAACGAGTTGCCGGAGAATGTTATTTGCGATCGTAAATTGTATGAACAGCTGGCCGAGTACCTCATCAACGAGCACAAGCAATTGGTGAAGGATGTAAATGACAATGGGGAGGAAATTCTAGTTCAAGCTCATATTAAATGCAGCACCGCCATCATATACTTCAACATCATGCTCCAACTAGCCCTTGGGAAATACGGTGAACGAGGCACAGAGAATTCAAAGTCGTTCTTGACTTGTGTCGACAAGAACTCCACTTCCGACTCAACAAACTGGTTGCGGGGCATGCGTAAGAAAATAAACCAGGTCTGCTTTGAGCGATCCATTGCCATGGGGGAGAACTTGGATGGGAGTCCAACTCCCATCTACTTGTGTCACGTGCAGCTTGCGGTCCGGCAATACGCCAAGGTGCGCTTTTCTTCTCTTGACACGTAGTGACTCATCGAGGCATCTTCCCCTATCGTCTCCTAGCCACTGTAGTCCGCCGAACTGAAATGTCGTCCCGTTGAGAGGCGACCTGAGTGGTGAGGTGGGTGTTCCATCCTTCTATCCTTCTATCGAGCTCCGAGCTGAGTGGCATGCTGCGTGGCATGCTGAGTAGTGGCATGCTGAATGCTGAGCTCAGTGGCATGCTGCGTGGCATGTTGAGTAGTGAGGTAGGTGGTCCGTCCATCTATCCAGCTCTGAGC
>LGRX02024058.1:0-10901 GCA_001247695.2 Cymbomonas tetramitiformis | reverse complement strand
AACAGAAACAAGGCCCACATAGAAATAGGAGACAAGAATTGCACACTGACCCAAAGCCAAAGGATAACAAAAGGTCAGCAGATGTCATACAAAGATCACCAGACTAAGAACAAACACCTCTTAAGTTACTTCAATGATGACAGGACAACATTAACAGAACTTATCACACACATGCATCCAGAATGTAATGAGATATTCACAAGGGTTGTGAACAACAGTTCAAAAGCAAAACTCACTCATATAATGGCAAACAAAGGAATGGAAGATAGAACAGCGGCTGCTGGCTGGCTTGAAATGAACCCATACATTGTTTCAGACCACGGCATAGTTTGGGCTCAGATTGACATCAGAGGAGAGCAGATACACCCTGAAAAACAGAAACATACCCCTACAGAGGAACCGCGCCTGAACGGAGCAAATGACACTACACATGACAAGTACCCTGGTTTCCCAGTAAGACTGGAGCACACAGAGACGGTAGGAGGTTTTAGAAAGCTTACAAAGGCTGCTGTAGCCAGAATCTTGGAGAAAAATGGATACACCATAAAGCATTTAGCAAATGCAAGTATTGAACAAAACAATGCAGCACAAGTAATAAACACTGTTCTAGGAGACACTACAGACTACAATATGAAAAAGGAGGATATCCACGGAGACAACCTAAAGGAAGACTTGAGCACATGGAAGGGTAAGTTGACGAGCACAAAAGGTAGCATAAAGTGGCACAACAAGACTAAAGAATGGTGGATACACATGGGCTCACCTTGGAACTCCGCACACATCCGCTCTAGGGGCATTGGTATGCCAGAGGGAGTGACACAGCATGGTTACACAAAAATTGGTAATATTTGGAGCTTGAAATTCCTAATCAATTATGGGAAAAAAGATGTTTTGAAATACCTCAAAACACACTTTCACTTGGGAAACACTGAAGTCTTAAAACTCGAAGGACCTAAGGAGCATGGAGAAGGGCACATATGGGACATCTGCATGCACCAGAGCCTGCAAGCAGAGCATTGGAGTCATTGCGGCAAACCCCTAGCAGCCCTTGACAAAACCAATGCATACAACTTCAAATATGCCACTGGATGGAAAGCCTATACAGAAAGACTACAAAAACTAGTAAATAAAAAGCAAGAATTGGAGGGCAGTAAGAAGAGTATGGATAACTGTAGTCCCCATAAAGAAGATACGGACCAAACTTGGGACTTCATCCATGAATCAGCAAACAAAGCGGCGTGTGCCGCATTTGGAACGAGGGGGAAAAAGATGCACAAAAGGCCGGTCCCATCAGCCACATCAAACTATCTATACAAATGGCTTCAGTCATTGAGGAAAGCACACCGAATGCTGGGAGAGATAGAAAAGGAGAAGGACTTGGAAGCAACAGAATGCCTCGTCAGTACCATACCTTGTGACAGTCTTTGTAGGAAGCCACAAGAAACGGCTGAGGCATGGAGTAACAGACTTGAGGCGAGCCTGCCAACAGTTACAAAAGCATTCCAAGAGAGCAGAATCAAGGACATAAGATACTGGAAGCTCCGGGAGAAGGAAGAGATGCAACATCTGTTTGCAAAGAAGGTTTCAGCCTTCCTGGATAGAGCTTTAGGAAACAAAAAAGGGACGGAAAAGGGTGCAGCCCCAGAATATGACGACAAAGGTGAGGTACCGCTAACAGCAAATGAAAGGAAGCAAGCCATCTTAAAAGAATACAAAGAAAATAAACTCTTCTCCACTAGACCCGAAGCACCCAAGCACCTACCCCCATGGTTGAGATCGATCTTAGAGAACAGCCCCAAACTACCTCAGCATGTCACCGAGCAGCTAGCAGAACCTATACTCATGAAGGAGTTGGAGGCAGTCTATGGATCATGTGGAGTATCCACAGCCCCAGGCCCATCGGGAATGCATTATGCACAATGGATACAGGGACCCCAAAACCTCCAGGAATTAATACTTGAAATGTTTAACAACATTTTGAGGACAGGCTCTTTTCCAAGATTAGCAAAAGCGGGCTTCATTCAACCAATCCCCAAAGATCCAAGCAAACCGTGCACTTCAGATAATTCCAGACCACTCACCATGCTGGAAACAGGCATGAAGTTGTTCAATTCCATCATTGCAAATAGAATAAAGAAGGCTTTATCCAAACATCCGGTCTTTTTTCCAATCCAAGATGCCTTCTTACCCAATAAAAACATTGAGGATTCGTTGCAAGTCCTAAATGAAGTTATTTCCGATGCTAACAGATACGACAAAGAACTGCATGTTGTCTACCTGGACCTTAAACAAGCTTTTGACCGAGCAGAATTTTGGATGAGCAAACTAGCACTGGAGAAAATAGGATTGCCCGAAAACATCATTACAATCATCTCGGACATCACATCCGAAGCATCCCGATCAGTCCTCACATCTGAAGGCATGACAGATGAATGGATGCTTGAATGTGGGGTGCCCCAAGGAGAAGTCCTAAGTCCCCTCAGGTTTGTGGCAATCATGGACATATTGGCCATTTGGCTGGCAGAAAGGGCCAACGGGAAGAACCCCATGAAACAGACCTACGGGTATGCCCTGGAGAAACCAAGAGATGCTACCAGAAACCCGGGAGCTACTTCACCCCAGAAGAACAGAAAATGGCTGAACATGAATTCACCGCCTAACATTTTTGCCAGATTCTTCTGTGATGACATCATCCTGATAGGGAAATCAAAAGAGGAAGTACAGGACATGCTCGGGGTGATCAATGAGTTCATGAGGTTCATAGGGATTCCCATTAATGCCAAAAAATCTAAGTACTCCCATAGGAAACCTGCAAGACAGAGGGGCAAAGCATATGAAGGGCATATTGAGTTGGAAAAGAAACTCATGTCCGGAGGTATGCTGAAAATCGAAGACGGAGAGGAAGGGCCCAACACATGGTCCGAATGGCTTCCGCCCAAGACCCCTGCCTATCTTGAATATAGCAACAGAACTGAGGCAAACCGATACTTAGGGGTTTGGTTTGCGCTGGATGGCGGATGGGAACACCAAAAACAGATACTCATGGATAAGCTCACCCAAAGCCTGCTGTCAGTTCAAACACAAACCTTAAACTTGAATCAGCTTCGTTACATAATCAATGCGGTTGTTGTACCAAGAATGGCATATCCCTTAAAAGTTACATCGACCATTAGCACGGAAACAAACAATGTAGCAAAAGAAATTGATGGCACAATAGCAAACTTTGTCTTGAGATACTTAAATTGTCCCATAGACACAAACCATCAATTAGTCTGGACACCGGCCGCACTAGGAGGATTGGGGATTGACAATGTAACAGACATTGCCCATGCTACATGCATCTCGGAAACCTTAATCACACTATGCAATACAACAGAATACGAATATTGGAGTGACCAGATCATACAAGGAACACCCGGCACACCGAATGCACACTTGTACAGAGACAACAGCAGCACATGGAGCAGAATGGCAAGTTATGTTATGGAAAGAGAAGCGAGGGAACTAAAAATTCAGGGCTCTCCTTTATCCCACCACCTCCCCTTCAAAAAAGCCACGGATAAAGGCGGGAACTGGTTCAAACGGGTGAGCTACATATTGTCAAAATATGGATACTCTATAGACACAAAGCATTCAACCCTACAGGACTACGAGGAACTACAGACCTTTCTTTACTCGTCACTCCCGAAGCCTGTGTATGAGAAGATAAGTATGCTAGTTGCAACCCGGAATCTTAGATACATGGGTTCCTTTCTTCAGTCTTGTGGAGGGCTTATGCTTAGCTGGGAAGAATTGAGGGCAAAGCATAGCCTACAAGGAACAGAACCTCCATCTTGGTTTTTAGCCCTCCAGGCAGAGGTTATATGTGACTCGTCAGGGGCAGAACTGCGGAAGGTTAAAACTAAATACAGAGACACACCGCAAGCCCCGGAGGAGGGCATGATGTGCTGGAAAGGGACAGGAATGGGCCAGGAAGGGATGAAGCTAGTCACAGTTCAGAGACATGACACCGGCTTAGGCACTTTACAACTGAAGATGTACACCAAGAATCAAGAAGGGACATACATGCCAGACAAAACAGGACTGAAGACCTTATCAGTTAATGAATATCACATATTGCAGGACGGTACAACCCTAATGCCGGTGAACCAAAACTTTTTGAGAATGCATGCCAATAGCACAACTAGGATCAACATGAGAGAAGGACCGGAAGCCGAGACATACTTAACATATGTTGGAGATAGACTCAATGACCTTTTCAGAGCTAGATGCAACAACTCATGCGCAGCGGATAACAGTGAGTTCAGCTGCCCGAGTGCATCAGAGGATGAAGAACAGGGCGCACAGGACGAAGCAGATAAGAGGGTTAGCTTTGACTTTGCAAGTGACGGATCACTCTACAAAAGTTCATCTTTTGCAAGTTGCGGAGCAGCATACATGAGATTTGAGGAGGGAGACCCTACACCGGTCATGAGTAAACATAACATACCAAGGGAAGCACCTATCACCTCACCCACTGCAGGAATCATAGATAACATCCATAAACCTAGCTCTACTACTGTACTGCAGAAATTTTAGGCCTCAGAAAGTTACTCCAAGATCGGAAGCATGAAATTCTAAACACCATGGTTCCTCTTACCCATGTGATTGACTCCATGGCAACTATCAATGCTGTAAACCGTGACCCTGGAACCCTAAATGTCAGGGACCTTATGCAAGAGCAGAACAGAAGGGACCTGGTAGCCATTAGACTGATTCTGGAGGAATTAGGATTTTACAACACAATGGGACAGGCGAAACTCCTGATCAAATGGATCAGAGGGCACAATAACGATAGACTTCATGACAAAGTAGATAGGACGGCCAAAAGAGCGGCTTTCAGGTACATCGGGAGACAGCTCAGGTTCGACGAAGATGGGGACTTAGATTTTTCTCTCTTCTTTCATGAACAATCCATAACGGGAGGCATCAGGAACCACATTAGGAGACTCCAAAGATTGAGCCACCACAAAAAGTGGAAAGACATGCACGGACAAGGAAGGGCACTCAGGCTATTGGAGGAGAATCATGTGAAACCAATCAAGGATGTATCAAAGATTGCATCCAAGTACTTCACAGCTTATAGATGCAGGGAACTCACAGGCCTACAGGCATCCCCACATAGAGCACATAGGATGGGAATTGGTGAAAGCCCGACCTGCCGAACGTGTGGCGCAACAACACAATGCACCTACACACACATCCAACTGAATTGCCCAGGGGAAGGAAATAAACTACACCAGTTAAGGGAAAACCAGCAGGAGGAAATGAAAGAAACCATCAGGAAAGCCACAGTGGGAGACCCGAGATTGATAATAGAAGGCAGTAACACAAGGGGGGGCGTCATCAGCCCCTCCGAAATCTTCCCCTTAGCAGAAATAGACAATGACTTAACAGCCTCTAGACCACTTGCTGCTCTACCGGAGGCTAGCATGTATAGGTTGTCAAACACTAGGAAAGGCACTGTAGCAGTAGCTTCTGCACCCATAGACACGAACAGTGATGGCAGTCACAACTTCCAAGACCTTCAGTACATTAAAAAGAAAGAATTCTGGAAGTTAGTTGAGTGGCATAGGCTGACAACTGATACACCCCAGACATCGATCAGCAATTACACACAACGGGCCAATGATATTCACTCGGCACTTATAGCATGTAATACTGAGTCGGGTGACCCGAAGAATTGTTATGCGATAAGAAGAGACCTATTAGATATCATCATAGATGAGAGAGGCTTAGGAAAGGACGGATGTGAGCTTTTCTGTAACCCTGTAAACTCTCACCCAGGAATCAAGTCAAGGAGGTGCATTCCCACGGCGGCTATGAAGGAGGCGTTGAGACCCTTTTGCCACAAGGGGAAGATAGGGTGGGATGGACTTGCAAGAGATGCATATGTCAACAGTGTAACGGGAAAAGGGAAAAAGGTATATGGGAACCCACCCTTTGATGGGGGGGTTCTCAGGGAAGCATCTGCTGTTATGCAAACGTTGTCCCGTGGCCTAGAGGCGGCCAGGACCTCGGAGGGATTTGAGGGGATTTGGATCCTGCCATTGTCGCCAAAGAACCTCAAAAAGTGGACAGGTAAGGGTTTTAAGCTTATTTTCAAGTACCCAAGGGGAACCATACCCTTCATTCCACATGATTATTGGTCAGGTAAAGGGCCCTACACAATGCCAGGGGAGGGATGTTACAAAGATAAGTACTCAGATGTGGTCATATTATCCATTGATAGTGAGAGCATGGGGTGTCCTGTTAGTAAGAAACTTGATAATGAGATAATGCAATACAAGTTGCTTCAATGGTTCATAAATGTAGTCCCGCATAAAAAGATCACCCCCAAATTGCTCAAAGAAACGGGCCTGCACCCGGATATGATTGAGCAAGCCCTTAGTGAGAAAGATTGTCTGTTGCCGCCCCGATTGTGTCCGTGGGTGGGGGGCAGGAATAATGTGGAACAACGAAACCAGTACCCTGGAGCACACTTGGATGGCGGGCACAGGAACGCAGGAGGAACCCCCTTCCTTAATGCGGTGGAGTGGCCGGAGGAACTTGCTCTCATGGGGTACTTACCAGAAGGCTTTGGCAAGGTGCTCAAAGGGATCGGGGTTCCACACCGTGGGGTGAAGACACTCTTGAAAAAACTGTCCAGAATGTGTAGGCGTCATGCAAGGGAAAGATGCATATTACATGAAACGGGAGCCCTACCTGAGAGTGGCATTGTAGAAGAGGCACCCAACATTCAGGAACTTTGCACGGAAAATAGGAAAGTAACCGATGTGGTAAAGGCAGCAGGGGAAATGCTAGGCAGCTATGTGAACCCCCACCCTCCCCCCAGCCCCCACGGGGTTGGGGCCCCTTAGGGCCCCGGCCCTAAGGGGGCACCACCGGCCCAGGGGCCGGAGCACCCCTGGGCTTTTCTCACTTCATCATCACCACCGCCCACACCGACTCCATCTCCATCGTGCATCAGCTCCACGGCCTGCTGATGTTTTTTCCGACGCTGGTGGCAGACACGCTTTCATTAGTGCTTTGCCACCCCTGCTTCCACGCTTTGTGGAATGCTTCCTGCCTTAGCAGACTGTCATGTATGAGGGGAACAGACTCGAGTAGATCGTTCCGAAGGCGTTGCCTTACTCATCGACGTAAATGTTTTATTATTATTATTATTCAGTAGCTCAAAATGAAGGCGGGGATGCTCTCTTTCACACACGCGTTACCAATATTGGGCCGCTCAAAATTATCGAAGATAATTTGGGTTAATATGCGAAAGAATGTACAATTTTGTGGATTTCCCAAGAAACTTTTGGTGTTTTCATAGCCATGTTACTTTGATCGATATTTTGAGGGTCAAGATGAAATCGGATGAAAGTTTTGACAAGACACTGCAGAAAGAGCAGCTCGAGAACTTGACAACATAGGTCTTCGATTTTTTAATGCCCTTCTCATGCCGCCCCTATTGCCCACATTTATTATGACCACTTATGTTGGCTGCAGCCAACATAAGGTGCATTTTGTCTTTTCGCGATCACGCCCTAGCTCTAGGTCACAATTATGCACGCGTCCGTGGGTGCAATCAGGTATATCACGTATTGACAATTTTGTAAAGGTCTAGTAGCCCTTCAAACAACATTGCTTTCGAGCAATATGCATCATTAACCATGAGTTATATACTTCGGAACTTTGGGTTTTATGTTGGCTGCAGCCAACATAAAGATGGGTAAGAGACATAAGAGACCTGTGCCGAATATTCATACCGTACTGAGGTGATAATAACAACGACGACGTTGTAAAATGTTTAGCCGGGCAGTATGCCACCGCATGTGGAAGTTAGAGCGTTGTATTACATGGCGTGCCGACATTTCGAAGCTATGCAAAGCAGCTCGTTAATAATGTTTTGTGTGCGCGATATTTTGATAGCACGTAACTTCGTCGTTTGTGGGATGACCGACAAGGAAATATTAATAGCATTCA
Source organism: Cymbomonas tetramitiformis (assembly GCA_001247695.2). Taxonomy (NCBI): domain Eukaryota; kingdom Viridiplantae; phylum Chlorophyta; class Pyramimonadophyceae; order Pyramimonadales; family Pyramimonadaceae; genus Cymbomonas; species Cymbomonas tetramitiformis. The sequence continues at coordinate 2,891 of LGRX02024058.1, read as the reverse complement.
TGACAGACGTTCAACTCACATGGGAATGATATGTTAGTCTCTGTATTGTAACAACGTGTCGTGAAGTGGCATGTATGATGGTTTCGTCGATGCCAGGGCGTCTTCGGGAAATGATTATCTGTCAAGGACGACTGGATATGGGTGTGCACAGCAGACGTGAACTGTACGTCCGTATTGTTCGTGCTGATGTATATGCGATCCCTGCGACGACCGTGGACATTATAGCAGGAGATTTATTGTTCTTCGGCGAAACAGTTGAACCGCAAACGATTCGTCTTCAGCCATACCTCGTTGTGTTGCACTGGTTAAGAATGTGTGTGGAACATCATCTCGCTCGTCTGGGGGTCGACGCATTCTCGATGCAAGACTTTTAACGACGACTAGTGTCAACGGCCTTCTGCGCGTCGACTGTAGTATAGTATTCTCTAGTATTAGTTACGATGATCGTGGGTGTATGATGCCGTATTGCTGCAAGTTCTGTGAGTTTCGCGGCATCCGGCGATCTGCTAACGTACGCACAATTATACTTCCAGAATCAGATCTCCAGGAGCAGTATGCTTGTTTCGAGTGCGCGGTGCAATTCTGGATAGTTCTTATGGGCGAAGTGTACGAAAATAACGACTGTGTGCTGTGGTATGTTTTGTAGTATGTCGGCCTGATTAACAATAATACTGATACGTTAGTAATAAGTATTTATTTTGAGGAGAGATGCCTTATTGACGTGAACGATAATGTGTGGTCATGAGCTCGGTTGCCTGTGATACGTGTTCATCACATGGTGTGCAGAGTGTCGATGTTTACTACGCTGAGATGCTTGTATTACTTCATACAATGTGCCGGGGGAAAATATGTACTGAGCACATGTATTATATAACAGCATAGTGCATAGCAACACTCTCGACACATAGTAATGGCGTCTATGCCCACGACGACTGCGAATACGCATGGTATGGATCAGTATACAGACACGCGATCTTATTCTGGCGCATATATACCGACCGTCGTGGCGTCAGTACCATTATACGCGACTTCGCCTGTATCTTCAACGGCTGCGGGTAAAGCGACCAACACTGTCCCTGGATTTTCAGGAACATGGATCCTCCCGCTGTCCCCCCAAAACCAAAAAAGATGGTTTGATAAAGGCTTTAAACTTGTCTTCAGATTCCCGCATAACACTATCCCATTCATCCCACATGGTTATTGGACTGGTGATGACCCCTACGTTCTCCCAGGTGGTGGGTGCTATAAGGATGACTTTTCGGATGTTGTAATTATAGCCATAGACAGCGCACCCAGTAACATCCAACCAGCCTTTGACTGGAGGTCTACGCAGAAAAAGATTGCCAGATGGTTTCTCAATGTCCTTCCCAAGTCTAAGGTCACGAAGAAGAGACTTGAATACACAGGAGTTAGCACTGATATTTGGAAAGAAGTTATGAACGAAAGGGACGAAGTACTTCCCTTTTCACTCCGTCCATGGCCCACTCAAGACCCTCCTTATCGTCAGAGTGATAACGAGTCCTATTATGGTGGCCACTATGACACGACAATCACCAATGCAAATTCCAAGACCTTCATGAGCACCGTGAAATGACCCAAAGCTCTTACACTCATGGGATACCTCCCCCCTCTTTTTGGTTTCGTTCTCAACACGATAGGTGTACCCCGTGGTAAGATTAACACCTTAAGGGCGAATTGCCATACTGCTCGCACTGATCCTGTTTTCTAGGAACTTATTTTCACGTTTTCGGCAATAACTCAAGTTCTAAACATCCATTTGCCACGATTCTTCGCATATCTTATATTGCGGAACTAGGTGGATGATATGACACTTCATTATCACTTGCACCGTATGTGCACACATGAATATATGTGACCCATCATCACCATACTTTGGAAATTCTGTTGAACAACTGTTGGGGGCATTTTTGGGCATGCGCCATGAACATGCCACCACTATTGACTTGATGTTATGAGTGGGCGATGACGTATCATGGTGAATACCAATGGGGGAAAATGCCATATCCTTGATTTGAAGCCTTTAGAGCACTCTCCATCTATGCCTGTCTATACGTAAGACGCGTAAATCTCGAGAGGGGTCTGGGACGTAAATTACCCGTAAATTACGCGGGGTCTCAAATAGGCCGATTTTACGGCACGGCACGTAAAACCGCCGATTTACTCGAAATCGACGGTTTTGCCTGAATCCCCAATTGCCAAAATCCCGGATTGATCTTGGACCAATACTCTATTAAACCCTAGAGAACAAAGACAGTTCCGTGGACGGTTCGCTGACTGCTCGGGCGCGTTCGGGAACGTCTGAAGGGGTCAGATAATAATGTCGGATAATGATCTGGCTTAGGAAGTGAATACCACTGGTAGCACGATGCAAACGTGGACCCTTTTACAACCCTTGTGTGTGCGACCCTTTTACAATTATACGTGACGCCGCGTCATCCGCGCCTGCAAGTTGGGTATCGTTGGAAAGAGGAGGACGAGCCGGATGCACTCCGGTCAATAAGTATGGCGCGCATGGTGCGGTGCGGATAATATTCAAGTTCATCAAAGCCATTTTGGGTGAGAAAATCATCCGGATTCCGGCGATGTTTTCCTGAAAAGAGAACCCCACCCCCCAGTCCTAACTGGAAATCTGGTGTACTCGTGGCAGCTCCAACATCATCGCCCATGAGAAGCATTTTCCGAACCAATGCTCACGCCGCGATTGGCATGACCTGGCAGTTGAAATCAGGCAATCTGTCTTTAATTTGAAATCAATTTTATTACAATTATTGTTCCTGCAAATTCACAATATCGCGAATTTTTATTTCTTTAAAACATACGAAGTCGGGGGGGGGGGTGTCGCGGAGTCAAGCCCGGGGGGGCCACGCCGA
>LGRX02024056.1:0-18619 GCA_001247695.2 Cymbomonas tetramitiformis | reverse complement strand
ACCCAATGGCACATTAAAATGAAGCGTCTACACCCAATCTAGACCAAAATGAAGTGCCTACACCCAATCTAGATTAAAATGAAGTGCCTACACCCAATCTAGATTAAAATGAAGTGCCTACACCCAATCTGAATTATAATGAAATGTCTACACCCAATCTAGACTTATCCCATATAGTTAAGATATATATTCACAGCTTCAGGAAACAGTAAGGAACGGGCAAAACGGCTAAGACAATTTGATAACACAATTACTTAGGGTTTTGTGTGTGTCGGATTGTCGGTCGGAAAGCACGTGACAGACTGCAACTGACACTCGCAGTGAGGGGTGCGGGTGACACAGAAAGGGGGTTGACTGTCAGTGACACAAAGTCACCCCCTTCATGAGCTGCAAGCGAAACCCGCTGAAAACCTGGTTTCATGAGCCTGAAGCAACGTCGCGTTGAATCAGCAACGCACGGTGCAGCTCTCGAGTTCCGGGAGACCTACCCGAAATCGAGAGCTCAGGAGCTTCCGATTTCAGATTGACCAATGAGAAACGAGGAATTGCTCGTGACAGATCCAGTTTTGCCCTGAAAGCGGAATTTTTGAGCTCGAGCCTTATGAAGATCCGACAGAATCAAACATGCAATCGAAATTGCACATGCAACCTTAACACCGTAAAACTTTGAAAAAAAACAAAATGAAAAAGCCACGCGCGCGCAGTGGGGTCGACGGTCCAATTCGATGGTCACAATAGGGGTATAAAACAACGGAAATGGCGATCTTCCCCTCGGAATCGCATATGGGTGTTATATATATCCTTCATCAGGGTGATCTCACGGTCATTTTGATACCCTAAAATTCACGATCGGACGGCTTTGAATTTTCGATGTGGCGTCTCTAGTTCTGGGGTCCATAAGAGGTTTCTCCGAGCCTCTTCGATCAACTGTATAAAGGCTATAAACGTCGACCCTCGCGTGTCGCAGGCCGCGCAGCGGCCGCGCTCGGAGAAACTCTGGGAACAAGAGTACAATGGCTATTACCCTTAACGAACCTTAACTGAACGAGAGTTGTCTGCTGAAATTAGGAAACAGGCTGCTTGAATACTGTACGACATTTACACTCAGATTCTGGAGGACACAGCAGACGAACTCGCGCAAAGATACGAGAAACCAGAAAACACTTCGGCATCTTTAGGACTAAACGCATTACAGCTGGACACGACTGCTGAGGAAGCTGAAGTTCAAAAGGAGGATCGTGAGGCTGAGGAAGGAAGCGAGCCTGAAAGTGAATTTGAACAGGACTTTGAAGCTGAGCGCGAGTTTGAAGATAGCGAATTGAAAACGAACGCTGAAGGACTGCAAAACCACGAGGTGACTGGTGAATTTGACTTTGAGACAATACTCGAAGCGAACAGATACGTTGAATCGGCTAAAGCTGAAATTGAGATTGTGAGTGACGAAGAGGAGGAAGAACTCGCAAACCAGGATTTCTTGGCCTCGGTTAAAATTCACCGTATGACTGCAAAGAAAACAGGAGAATTCACGGTGAGAGAAATTGAACAGACACGGAAACAAATCCGCGCGTTCCTTCTCAGAAACAACCTGGACATCGCAGTCCTCAGTGTTGTGGGTAAGAAGTACAGAAACCAGGTGGCTCCTTTCATTCACGTCAAAGTAGCAACAGAAACAGAAGCAGCGGCATTGGTCAGACTCGCAGTCCTAGACATTGACGACGTAGGATACATTGTCACTCCCAAGTCTCATAGATTCACCAGTTTCAACGTCACGTTCAAAGCAAACAAGGCCAACTGCCAACCCACACTCAGTAACATCATTGACTTCCTGAAATCCACAGTTTTCGGCAAATACGTTAACGACATCCCGGTTTACCAGACTTACACAGAGGGAGAAAAATTGACACATCGTTTCTTCACTACACCCAAAAAACCCTTAAGCAGATTCCCTGAGCCAACTGTGATCGAGAACAAGAATCCTGAGCACGCACTCTACACTATGCCATTGGAGTACCCCTTCAAAAAGCTTGGAGTCATCTGGATAACTAACCAGGTTCGTCAATCCCTTTGCTCATTACTCTTGCCTTGTCATTAACTCTGTTTGTATGACAATCCGGAGTAAAAACTCCCATTACCTTTCAACATTGTTAACAGTTAACTATGAAAACAGGTGCTCTGCATACATCTGCAAGAGCTGCACAGGCCGTGACGCCCTGAACCATTGCTCCAGAAACTGCCCTGCCAAATACCGCAAGATCGCTATGGCCAAGCGGTCTTACTTAACTGCTGCAGATAAAACCAGAACACCCACGGCGAAGGCTGGCACGGCTGCCAAGCAGGCGGAATCCACGAGCGGGATCTCGGCATCACGGAAAACTCACAGCGGTTACCGCCACGGCAACCACCCGCCTGGTTGTACCTGCTCTGCTTGTCGCATTACAGGTAAGAAACTAAAAGCAACTGACCTCTCTTATAAGTCTTGGGTTTCTTGTCAATCCTCGTGTTGTTTCCTTGATCTCACACACTTGAATACATCACGCTTACCCTGTTCTCTGAGCACATTTCGGCTTTTCAACAAAACAACCCAGGCAAGCAAAAAAGATCGGCGGATCCCTCCTCAAGCAGCCCGGCACGTAAGCAGCACGAAGGCCAATCGAGGAGGAAAGAACTCACCGAGGCAGCTACATCTCAGCCGGTGGCATTGGCTAATAAGTTTGACCAGCTCCCGCCTGAACAAGACGAAGATATGGGGCAGAACTAATCAGGTATATGCTTCACAACGCTCTTTTCTTTCTTCAATCACAAGTCTCTTTCACATTCTTAACCCCCTATGGACCGGGTTGGCTGCTAACCTCATCTCAGGTACCGCCAACCTGCAATTCACTCTGGGATTCACACAACAGAAACACAGGCAAAGTGACGGCAATCCTCCACCGCTGACTTTGAGTAGACTTTACCTTTATGTGAGGAATCTACACACCTGCAGCCCCGCGGCTTACGGCTTTATAGCTGAACTGACAACGCTCTCACACAGCCTTGTAATCCTCTCAAGTCTCAGTGCTTACTGCATACAGTACAACTCTGACCCCTTGGCACAACCGTGTGTTAAAACTTATTTACTATGCACTGTTTCCCCAACCCACGGCAAGTCACACTGGTCTTATAATTTTCACTTGAGTGAACTCAGAAGTAACATTCTTATTGTGTGTCTTAGCCTGCCAGTGACATACCACCACTTGCCAATGAGAGCTAAGTCACTTCCCCACGAGAAAACACACTGTACATGCCTGTTAAGTTCTCTTAGCACATATACAAAATGTAACTTCATGAAACCTAAAACTGTCTGTGTAATTTACCCGATGCGGTCCGTTAACTTAACACAATATATTTATCAATATGCAAGTATAATACGGCAGTATGCTATGACCGTAGAAAACCAAACACCGCACGCAGATAACTTAATACGGCCTACAACAGACACGCTTTGGTTTGCTGATAACTTAATACTGCCTGTAGTTAACTTTACAACACACTTAGTTGACTTAAAGTGTTACGTGGCCCTCTGTATATGGCCCGCGGTATACTTTTTATGGTGTGCAGATACACTAACATGGCTCACTAATAACTCAATACGGACAGCAGATAACTTAGCACGGCTTGCAACAAACTTAATAAGGACAACCAAGAAATGTAACAAAGCGGCAAAAGGATAAACAATCACAGGACTCGGGAAACCCGAAGCAGCATGCGGCTAACTCAACACGGAGGTTAGATAACTTTAATATGCCGACAGATAACCTGAAGCGGTCCGGTTCTAACTTAAAGCGGTCTCCGAGAGCTGAAGGGCGAATAATAAAAAACCCTAAGTCTAGAGGGCCATACCTAAAGGGAAAGGGGGGAATAAAGACACATGAGGGCAAAATTACACAAAAACATTTCACACAGTGGCCAGAAAAGGTGGCACAAACAAGTATGGGGAAAATTGTGGGAGGACTGCTCCTCACAGGGCACTGTAACTACTGATGGGAGTCTTATATGGACTGCATATAATGACTAACTGCCTAGGTACTGCTAGGTCAGCTCTTTAGACATAGGACTGCTATGTCTAGACTTACTACATATATTTGCATGTAAGAATTAGGTATTATATTTGACTTTTGCCATGCGGCTGTTTTTACTCTAGAAATCTCAACTGTTTCTTTGGCCTTGGCCATTACTTATTCACTCAGCTCTCTGAGGTAATCCTAGTCAGCATGGCCAAGTCTCATCAACCTATCATATGCTTGTACTACATTATCATGCGGTATGATGTGCCAGTATTCTACATGTCACATTATTACACAGTACAGTGGTACTGTGTACTCCCATATAAGGGGGGTCTCTTCCTCAACAGGGGTCTCGGGCGCTAATGCTGTAAGGCGCATATGACACTTCTGGCATGTATGACATTGCTGAGTCATCCGCGCATGACACCGTGTGTTGTCCTAGCACAACTCCCCCCCTTCAGGTGGGAAGCGTCCTCGCTTGTGCTTAGATGCACAGTCGTTAGGCTGATTCGGAGCCCATGGTGTCCCACTCGCTGTCGTCGGACATCACTGGTGGCGGCGTAGTGCTGTACTCCGGCATCAAGGTCACCGGCTCCTCGTCAGCTTCTTCCGGATTAGCGCAGACTCTTTCATCGTTGAGATCTGTCTCATTTTCATCTCTCCAGAGCAGCTCCGCTAGGTATTCACACACCGCTGCGATTGCCCCCACGGGTTGTTCCACCGGTAGAGAGCTGAATAATTGTTTAAGCAAGGTTGCGGGGATGCCATACACGTGCCATCCAGCTCCCATGCCTGGTCTAGGGTCGCCCGACTCTCTGCTGGCGGAGCCGCTCTGCGCCATCTTCTCGTGCCGCCCATAACGGCGTTTGAAGTCGCAGGGGTTTTCGGGGTCGCAAGACTTTAGGGTGGCGATAGGCGCGTTGGTCCAGAAGTGGGTGGGTTTCTTGTAGGGCATACCATACTTACAATACGTAGCCAGATGCGGAGGTGGCAACCCTTGCATGCATCGGCGAGTGTGTAACCCATGGGGAGCTCGGCCACGCGGGTTCTCAATGAAGTAGAAGCTCGGCTGGAGGTACTTGATGATCTCCAACGTTCTCCGCACTTGTCTGTCAGCACCACGCAAGTTTCGTATCCCTACCGTTTTGGCTTGGCTATACTCCGTGCATGGAGGGCTCGCCCAAATGACGTCAAAGTGCTTGGGCGAGAACTGCCGATAGTCCCAGTGCAGGACGTTTTCGCAGTGAGTAGGCTTCCATCGGTTCTGGATGTCCACCGAGACTACCTCACACCCAGGAAACTGCTTGCTGAACTGTCGTTCGACGGAGCCTGTGCCACAAAACAACACCAAGATCCGTATTGGGCGTCGAGACGGCTGTAGGCATGCCGCTCCTCGACCAGGTCCTTGAGATGGCATGAAACTAGTGGATGACACCGTCGCGAATGTGCCCACCTCGTCGTCGGCTCGTTCTTCCGGGATCCACGCCATTCCGTCCGCCTGTAACTCTTCAGGATCCGTCAACCATATCGCTCCTGCTGACTCCTCGCGTTTGCGAGTGACTCTACTCTTTTCACGTTCTTGCCTCTTGGCCTCGACCTTCTCGAACTCCTGAAGAGCGCGGTTTGGTATCCCTTTTCGGCCAACTCCATCGAACTCGAGGTCCTCGCGAGTTTTCCATTCATTCTCGGAGCGCGGCATACCTACCCATTTGACCATGTACTCCGTCCATGTCCGCCCGCTACGTCTCCTCGTGCGTGACCTCTCAATGCACTCCACCGCCATCTCCTTACGACCGCTCACGTCCACAGGGGGAGGCGGAATCTCCGCACTCCTGTCCGCGAACTTGTCCTGGCCCGACTCCACTGGGGTGAGTCTATCCACGGTGAAGACGTCGTGCACCTTCCACTGTGGTGGTAGCTTCAGGCGGTAAGCCGCGGGGGCCCCTCGGTCATCCTCGGGGGCGAGCTCCATCTGCCGGTCGCTGTGGAAGGCCTCCAGCACCTCCATCGGGCCCAGGCGCTTCTTCAGCAACTTCTTGTGTAGGCCCCGATCCCCGGGCTGGGTGAGATGCGTGGCGTCCACCCACACCATGTCACCTATTGCGTACCGGCGAGCGCGATGGCGAGCGTCATACTGGGCCACTTGCTGCTGCTGAGCTACCAGCAACCTATCGCGAGCAGTCTGCAACTGCTGAACAAACTGCCGGGCGGTCTCGTGGGCCGTGCCTTTCTTCACGACGTCCCCTCTCCCCCCCTTGGCGCGGCCCCTACGAGAGGCCAACGCAGCCTCTACGAAGAAGTCGAGCTGCGACGCTGGGGCATGCCCATAGCAAAGCTCGAAGGGTGTGAATCCAGTAACCGCGGACCTGGAGTCGTTAATGGCGTACTCCACCGGGGTGCACCACAAATCCCAGTCTGTCTGGTTTGCGTCAACGTAGGCGCGCAACATGCGCTCCACCGTGTGGTTTGTGTGCTCCGCTTGACCGTCCCCTTGTGGATGGTACGGCGTAGTGGAGGCCACCTGCACCCCCATAAGGCGATGCAACTCCATATGAAAGGCGTCACGGAAGCGAGAGTTCCTGTCACAAACGATCTTCATGGGAGCACCGTGCAGTCGCCAAACGTGGTCGAAGTACATTCGTGCCACTTGCTCAGCGGAGCTGTCAGAGTACAGCATGGGGACCACGTGCACCATCTTGGACAACTTGTCCGTGAACGTGGCGAAGGCGTCGTAGCCCCGCTCCGTGCGCGGCAGACCTGTGAAGAAGTCAATGCTCACCACCTGCCACAGCCTGACCGGGACCTGGAGGGGGTTCAGCTGGCCATCCGGATAGCTGTTCCTCGGGCGGGTCTGCTGGCATATCAAGCACGAGCGGGTCCAGTCGGTGACGTCTTTGTTCATGCGGGGCCACCGGAACCGCCGCACTATCCGAGCGAGAGTCTTATCTCGCCCGGTGTGTCCCGCCGCGGGAGACTCGTGCGCTTCACGCATGACTATCTCCCGAAGGGGAGAGTCGGACGACAACACCAGCTGGTAGCGTCCCTCCGCGATGCGCCAGATCATGTCGTCAACCATACGGAAGGTGTCCGTACGCTGGTGCGGGGCGGCTAAAAGCGCTTCCTTTAACATCGTGAGGTAAGGGCTACGTTCGTACTCCGCGCGTAGTGCTTTCACGAACTGGCATGCCTTCAGTGGTCCTTTGGTTGCGCGTGCCTTGGCCGCTGGCCCTGACGTGACCACAGGTTCGCTTGCGCCTTGAGCGGCGGGCGCACGGGCACTCTTCGCTCGAGGCCGAGTCCGGCTGGCCGCTGGCGCCCACACCAACAGCACGGGCCACCGCAGCGCTGGTCGGCCTCCATCTGGTGACTCAAACAAGCATGTAGGGTGACCCTTGGCATCCTTGAGGTCGAACACCTTGACCACGTACAGGCCGTACTTGGGCTGGATAAGGGTGCGCCAGGACGCGTCATAGTCCGGCAGTAGGAACATCGCCGACGTGTTTTCTGGGTCGGCGCGCCACTCAGCCATAAAGTGGCGTAGGATCCTCTCAATGAGGTTGCTATCCTTGGTGTAGGGGGGGTTGCACCAGACGTGCTTTCCCCGCCATTGCTGCTTGAGGCACTCCGTCCAATAGGTGTCCACCTGGCGGTTGACGCCCATGGAATCACAACACGCGTCCACGTCGAACGGGCCGTACTGCGCTGAGATCTCTTCGAACTTCTCCTTTACCAGCTTCCAGTCCTGCCGGTCTACCACGTTATCGTAGTGGGAGCTTGACGCGGGAGGGGAACTTTGTTTGCTGGGAGGGGAAGGACTAAGGGGAGTTGAGGGGGCTGGAGAGGGGGCTTGCTCCGGTTGCGAGCGAGAGCGAGTAGTGACGCCCGCAAGGGTGGCTTCATGCAAGGCGCGCTCCGCGGTGTGCAACGTCTCAGCTGCGTCTTCCCACAGGTCGGGGGTTTCCACCCAGGTGAGCCCATTCAGATGAGTGAGCTCCCCAACGACCAACGGGGGGCTGACCGGAGGTACAGACTCGTCTTCAGAGTCGGAGTAATCAAACGTGGAGTCGAGCACCGAGATGGGGTCTTCAAGGGTCTTGACTTTAGCAGGCTTCTCGGACGGCTCTTCGTCGGTGTCGTCCTCGTCGATTGCACCGAATACTGAGGTGGGATCGGCGGGGGTTGAGCTCTCAGCCGACTCCCTTGGCACACTCTGACGAGGCTCGTCTGTGTCCCGGTCGACCCCGCCCTTCTCCTTGAGCCCCTCCCTGGCGGATGACTGCTTGTAGTCTGGTCGTCTGGATTGGGCGTCCGGAACTACTAGGCATCGGCCAGGTACGTGCTCCATTTGGTGCACGCCCACTTCCATCACCCGGTCCTCATACCAGCGTGCCTGGCGTCGACTCAGCTCCCGAGCCGGTGCGAAGAGCCACTGCAAGGGTTTGTAGTCACCCATGAGTTTGAAGTCGGTGAATATAAGGCAATGCCTCCACGTCACTGTGGTGCAGTGGTGGATGGCGCACAACTCCCGCTCCCCAGCGTGGTAGTTCTGCTCGGCCGAGGAGAATTGCCTGCTCTCGAAGGCCAACGGCTGAAGACCTCGTCCCAGGTCTTGCATCAGCACGCCTCCTAGTGCGACCGCACTCGCGTGGTCTGCACGCAAAATGGGCGAGACCCATCGGCTGCTGAGCGCTGGTCCGGTAGGGCGAGGATTGGTGCTGAAATCAATGCTGACTTCAATCGTTGGAAGGCTTCTTTCTCTTCCTTGCCCCAAGTCCATGGCACTCCCATCTTCGTGAGGCGAGTGAGAGGGTGGGCAATGTGAGCGAAGGACTGGATGTACCGCCGGTAAAAGCCGCACATTCCAAGGAATTGGCGCACGTGGGTGACAGTCTCGAGCTCCGGCCAGTCACGAACCGAGGCAACTTTGTCGCGTTGGGGGCGACAACCTTCCTTACTGCACACGTGGCCAAGGAAGCGTACTGCTCGCATGCACAACTTCAACTTGCTTCGCTTGAGGTATACTTTGTGCTGGCGACAGGCAGCTAATACAGCTCGTACATGGCCGACATGCTGCTCAGGTGTGTCACTGAAAATCATGATGTCGTCCACGAACACTCTGCAGAAGGGTAGGTGTCCGAGGTACTGCGTCATCATTCTTTGCCACGTGCTTGGTGAGTTGCTCAGTCCCATAGGCATGACCAGCCACTCATAAGCTCCGAAGTGGGTGGTCATGGCTGTCTTCTCGATGTCCTCCTGTTCCATGGGAACTTGCCAGAATCCCCACAAGGCGTCTGCAGTGGAGAAGACGGTTGCTCCTTGTAGGTCATCGAGGAGGGTTTGTACGTCGGGAAGAGGGTACTTGTCCTTGACCGTGATCTCATTTATCGACCTGTAGTCGATAACCAAGCGCAACTCCTTAGGGTTGCTCGGCTTCGGCACCATAAGTACCGGACAACCCCAGGGAGACGCCGATGGACGGATGTACCCCTTGGCCAACAGCTCGTCAAGTTGTGCACGAAGTTGCCGAAGCTCCTCTTGCGACAACTTGTAGTTACGCCGATGTAGCGGCTGCCCACTCCAGTCGGATCGCAAGCGAATGTTGTTCTTGTAGTCGCGACTTTGGACGGAGCCAGGCAGCTCCGTACATATGACGTCCCTGAACTCCTCCTCAAGGTCGCGCAGCTGTTGCCATATCTCCGGGGACACTGTCTCGTCAATCTCGTCCGGCTCCTCCGCTTCCATGGCATGGGGCTTGGGCGGCGGTGACGGTGACGGTGGTTCCTCGGCCACAGGAGCGGCCTGCTCTTGAGATAAACCTTCAGTATGGGGCTTCTCGTCGCTCCAGCGCACACGCTTGCGTCGCGGCCGCTGTTCGCGGAGTAAGCGCCTTCCCTGCTCCAGCGCGGCTGCGGCTTCGGCATGCCAGGTGGGTGGTTTCCCTTGCGCGTGGTCGTCGATTGCTTGGGCACGTACATGCTCAGGTAATAAAGCAAATGCTCCCAAAGCTTCGCGCTTGCTCTGGAAGAACCCCAGATGTAGGTTGTTGGATGGCGCATTGTCCGCCGGGGGGCCAACAGCACCCTCCAGCGCGCCCACGTCAAAGTTTTGTGGGCGGGTGGACTCCACTGTTGCGTACACCTTATCCAAGTGGTCCTCGTCACTGGTGCCTGGGCTGGGCCGCACAGATTCCCGGAGGAGTAAAGCGTCCTCGGCTTCGGAGTCAGTGTCTGACGCGGACATCAGCGCAGGCGCGTCCGTCTCACCCAGATCCGCTTGGGAGGAGTCCATGGCGCCCGCGACTTGGGCGTCTTGCTGCTCAGAGCTAGACGTGGCGCGACGCTCGGACGAAGCGTCCTTGGGCTTGGCGGTGGTCTCGGCGTCGGCCTCTTCGTTACAGGCGACCGCCCCGAAGGTGCCGTCGGGTGCCAGGTACACCACGAAGGCACACTCATCCTTAGATTGGAGGGCTCGAAGGTCCTTGCGTACCCTTTTGGGGTCCAACAAGACTCCTTGTACCAGCGCTATGGCCTTATCCTTGGGTCTTGAGGGGTCTGGCGTTCCCGGAGAGCAGCCTGTAATGACCACTCTCTTGCTTCCAGAACCAAACCGGATGGAACCCCATCGGGAGTAATCCAAGGTGACTGGGGAGTGGGAGGCTAGCCAAGGTCCTCCAAGGATAATATCCACGCAAAGATCAATGGGCATCACTCTGAGCTCCAATTGCTTGACGTACAACCCTTTGGTGGTCTCTGCTTGCAGTCGAGGACGGACGCACGTGTTGACATCGTACGACGCGCCGTCAGCTACTCGCACTCGCATGGGGTTTTCGTGAGGTCGAGGCGTCAGGGAGGGAATGCTGCGTACAGTCTTGTCCGAGATAATGTTGGTGGAGCACCCACTGTCCACCAGCACCTTTACGCGACGACCGTTCACGTACGCCCAGAACAACAACAAGGTGGGGGCCTTGGAATTGTTGATCTGTCGAGGTGGCGCTCGCGATGTTGATACAGCCGCCAAGAGATCACTCCAGCCAGGGCTCATGTCCCCACTGTCGATGATGCTGTTGAGCTGGCATATGAAGGGGTCGTCCTTGGCATGAGGGTCGCCTAGGTCAGGAGGGTCGTCCATGTCAGAGTCCCATGGTAACTCGTAGGTGCCTGCATCGGCCAAGAGCCCTTGAGCGGTGGCTGTCTGCACCAGGTCCCTGGGTGGGTGATCAGGTGGGTACAAGGCCACTTGGATGACCTTGTCCTTCGCTGCTCGCGCCATATCATTCGTCGCCAAGTCACTTGCGTACTGGAGGAGTCCGTCTTCTACTTCCTCTTGCGCTTGTTCCTTGGCTAAGATGTGCAGTAGCTCTTCGTCCATAGGAGAGTCCCGCTCCAAATATGGGAGGCCACTGGCATAATCCCGCTTAAGCTTCTCTCGTTGGCGAACCTTCTCCAGCCCACTGAGCCACCTCCTCCTTGGTGCCCCTTCAGCTCGAGCTGCATGGGTCGGTGACAGCCATGGTCGGGGGCGGTCACTCCGTGCGGTTGAGGTTGCCTCGACAGTCGTGCTGTCGTTAGGTGGGGGCGTACGAGGTCGACGCCCAAGCTGGATGTCTTGACGTCGTCGTCGGTATTCTTGCAGCCTTTTAAGTTTGTTAAGGGCTGCGGGTAAGGGTGATCGGGCTCGAGCTTCTCGCTTGTTGGCGGTAACCGCGCTGTGCGTTGGTGACCGCGTGGGTCCTCGGCTGCTGCGTCGATGCCCGGCTCTCCAAAGCGGTGGGCTCGTGCTCCGCGGAGGTGTACGGGGCGGTGCAAGGTCCGTTTCCAGAGCCTTGATGGAGGACCTCAAGCCCCGTGTGCCCACTTTGGAGCGTAAAGCACTCGTCCTTTGCCCTCGGACAGCTCGAAATTGCCAACCTTGCAATGGTTGGCCCGTTGGCTCCAAGTGCACGCGGTAGCTCTCGGTCACCTTCAGGGTACGTCGGTGCCGCTTCTCAACGTGCTGGGAGTCGTCTGAGAGGTCCTCGCTCGTACACACTGGAGACTTGGCTTCCTTGCGAAGGCGAGCTTCGACCACTTGACGCTCCGGCGCGGGAGGAGGGCTAGTCATCGCCCGCGAGGGTAGCATGTTGAGCTCATCGGAGTCTATGTATCCTGTGCAAGGAGCACTCCGCCTTTGACGTCGACGGGCTCTTCTCCACTTCTCCCGCAACTGCTGCTCCGAGAGGTAGGAGGGGGGCTCGTCGCGGGGATGTGGGGTTCCACAGCCCGAGCTCATTGGGACTTGGAGGGTACTCCGAGCTCGAGGGAGTCCTCCGCGGCAAAATCCATTAGTTCCTTTGGCAACACCGCGTTGAGCACGTCACAGTATTCATCCGTTTCCACTTCGTGCATGATCATGTCCAAGGTTTCAGCCAGAAGTGCTTTGGCCCACTCCTTCTTACGAAGAGCAGCCTGTGGGCACTCTCGAGCATAGTGCTCTTTGCTTTGGCACAACCTGCAACCAGTGTACTCCAGGGAGCCCAGACGTTGCCCAGTAGGAGTTGCACCCGCGGGACGATCTTCGGCTAGAGCTAGTAGCTCCTCCGAGACCTCCACCGCTGCCAGTAGCTGCACTGGCGCTCTCCTACTCGTCGCGTTGTTAAAATGCAACTCCGCCTCAATGGCGTATTCCAGCGCTAGGCGTCGACTGGCTGGAAGGGCGCGGTCGAGGAGGATCAAGGGGGTCCCCTTCCGCTCTGCAATCTCGAACGCCTCCTTCCGTACCTCCGCGGATAAGCCCGAGAGGAAGACGTCCAGGAGGGCGGATTCCGGAACCGGTGTGGTGAGCTCGTGTGTCGCCAACATGGTCACTACGCGATGGGCTAGATGCAGTCCATCCCAAAACTCGCGCACTTTGCGCGGTGTCGCCATGCGTCCTTGAGTTTGGCGTACTCGGCGTAGGAACGAGCCCAAGGTGGCCATTTCACTCTTCAGCGGCACGATCAGCTTCGCCAGCGGCACAATGACCTTCTCAAGGTTCAACGACTTGTCCGCCTCGGCATCCAGGAGAACTCCTCGCAGCTCCGTTCCTTCGGAACTAGGCGTAGGGAAGCAATGCTGGGTGATCTCCTTCAACAAGATATGCACCGAGAGAATCGGCTCTCCGAGCTCGAACGCTCCGTTGGGCACGTTGCACGGGGTGTTCATCGCGAGGAGCACCACTGGAAGGGCTAAGCACCTGTCGAACTCGTCTACGAACCGCAGCAGCGGGCTGAAGGGGTTCGTGGACCCCTCTAGCGGTGCTGAGTACAAGGACATGATGTCCTTCGCGGCCTTGAGGGCATACGAGTGCCTCGTGTACTCCTCTCGTTGCTGCCTGCCGTCGTTGCACGAGGACCTCCTGCTAGAGCCAAAGCTATACAACGTCTCGTCATCAGGGTCGTCATCTCCTCCCCCTCCGCTGCCGCCACGACGCGCGTTGGACCCTCCAGGGTCTCGTGAGGGGCGGTCACCATGTTCGTCAGGGTTAGGCTCGTTAGGCGGCCCATTCCCCCCCCCTTGGTGCCCACCAGGTCCCCCTTGGTCGTCATCGTCGTCATCGTCTCCGCCGTCGCCTCCGCCACCTCCGCCCACGATCGTGGACAGCGGCTTCGGGCTCACTGTGGGGAATTGATCGAATGCACCCGGCCAAACTCCTCGTGTGCAATAGATGCACAAGGGCACAAGTTGAGCGGCGACAGACATGTTTGACAGCGTCATCACGTCACAACTCCAGATGGCTACCGGAGGTTGCGGGCTGCGAGAACATCTTGAGCATGGGATGTTGGTGGTGCTGGACGCGACCTCGTCGTGCACGCTCTGGATCACTGCTGTGCCCAAGTGAGGTGGTCGAGGGAGTTGGGAAGCCGGTGCCTCCGAGATCGGTGGCCCGCTCCCTGACGCCAAGTCATGGTCTCGGTACTTTCTCGCCACATCGAAGAACATACGTTCCGCCTCGAGGTTGCCCGCGTGGCCACCTAACCGCTCCTCCACACGCGCCCGGATGGCAACGGCAGCGGGCGCGCTTATGGATCGCCAGTCCACCTTGGCCAGGCGGTCATGAACACTCGTGGGGGAAGATGCACGCGTGGAGGCGTCCTCCTCGAACGTCACGCCTTTGTGGCCCCGTACGTCAACAGTCGTGGCCGACGGGGGCACCATCAGAGCCTCGTGTTCAGCTTCTTGAGCGTCACTTGTGACAGTCGCATAGCTCGCGGGGGTATTAGGTGGTTGCCCTGGCCGTGAGTGCGCTCGTCCGTCAGCGGCTTCAAGTGCGGCCTGCACCACCATCTTGCTCTCCGCCACTTGTTGCTCTAGCAGTCGTTGATCTCGAGCTGCTTGGTCAAGTTGTTGGCGTTGCTCTTCCGCGGCGCGCTGCATTTCTCGAAGTTGTTGATGATGACGTGCAGCTTCCTCCGCCTGCGATGCTACCGCTTGTTCATGCTGATGTGAGACAGCGTCCGCGGCATGCTGCATGCGCGCTATCTGCTCCTCAGCCGATTCGAGAGCGGCTTGTCGCGCTTCTTGACACACCTTGGTGCGGAGCTCCTGCTGCATCCGAGTTGCTTCCTCCACGGCATTGTGCATGTCCATGCGCAACGCTGTGAGCTGCGCTTGGTGCGCAGTGGCCGCATCTAACGCGACTCGTTCGGACTCCTCTTGCAGCTCTCGTAGTTGCCGCTCGTGTCGCGTGGCTTGAGCTTGGCGCCGCCGTTGGCGTCCACCCTTTTGCCGAGAGCTCCTAGATGAAGAGGTATGCGAGGCGTCAGAGGAGAGCGCTTCAGTAGAAGATGTTTGACACGATGAAAGTGTGGACTTCTCCTCACTGGACGTAGAGGTGGAGTCGTACATCAGTTTACCTTCGTCACTGCGACGTCGAGCCTTGGCGAGCTTGCGCTTGGCCAACTTCTGCCGCTTCCGCTCCTGCTTCGCCACCTCCTTCTCGTGGGCTAACTCCGTCAAAGCCTGGACACGTACAGCACGTTCTCGTTGTGTGGGTCGTGGGGCGGATGAAGCTTTTGATCGAGGTGGTTGTGGGGCGGAGTCAGCGGAATGAACGTCTTCCTCATCGATCGTGGAGTCATCTTCAGACGACAAGACGCCATAGGGGTTGCGGCTAGGTACAGATTGTACGCCATGCTGTTGAACACTTGCTCCCAAGGTGGTTGTACGCCTTAGAGTCTTTATCACCTCCTCGACGCTCACTCCCAACCGCACCAGCCTTGCAGGCCGGTTGGCTGGGATGGTCGTGACGAGTGGTCGTGCAGAGTGGAGGTGATGACAATGGTGGCTTGCTGAGGTAACATGCGACAGAAGGAGTCCACGAGATGGGATCACGCGTTGCTCTCCACTCTTCGTTCTCAGCTGCACCTCCCATGTGATTGCAGCGATGGAGTCTTCTTGGCCACACAGGCGGCGAAGATGTCTACGCAAGGTCGCCCATTGCGTCGGGGTCACGTCAGGCGTGTCCGTCAGAGCTGACCACTCGTGGAGGACTTCGCGCTTCACATGTTGTTCACGCTGGACCGCAAAGGTGGTGCACTTGGAAGCGAAGTCCACGGTAGCCTTCCACGCTTTCATACACTTCCTCACGTAGAACTCGGACCGGGCGATGTTGCACGCCGTGATTTCGAGAGTGATCTCTTTTACACGACTTTGTTCTTCTCGCCATGCACTCAAGAGCCGGGACGCCAATCGTGAACTTGCGTGTCCAGCAAAATCTTGCTTTTTGCGTCGGACCTGGTTCTTGCGGTGAACTCGCTCGTGCCATGCTGTAAGGGAAACACGCATGCGTGCGAGACGGGCACGTAGGTGCCATGTCGTAAGTGCAGATGAAACACGCCCGCTGAGCACTCGTGCTGTCCAAGTACTCCACCAATTACGCAATGCACATACCGCTAGAATATCCACTGCTACAGCCTGGCGTGCCAGCTTGACGCTCCACTCGTTCACGCTTGACAAACCGCGCTCGCCACTTGGAGGTGCACTTTCACGTCTAGGCGTAAATATGTTGCTCTCATGGGTCAGGTTTCCAACGTGATGCTCTGGTGCTAGAGGCAAATGGTCAACTACAGCTTCGCTATGAGGAGATGATCTCAAATTATGAGCGGTGGCTATAGCGACCGTGTTGAGCTCCTCGAGAGCTGGTTGGCTACGTTGTAGACCCGAGGCACCTGCACCCCCTGCGCGCTGGTGGGGTGTAGAGTAGCACTCAACCATACGTACAGTGGCAGATACCAGCCCAGGAGAGTCACGCGAGCCGTTGGGGAAGTTCGTGGGCGTGGCAGGCAGCGATGCTTGGGTGCGACGTTCCTCTTGAGGTAGAGGCGCGCTCGCCAAAAGCGCGTACTCGCCCTCCAGAGAGCGTTGTACTGCTCCCCCCCCCTGCTGCCCCGCCGCGCCCCGGCTGGCGCTTCCCACTCCGGGACAAAGTACGGGGTGGGCCCCAAAGCCCCAAGCCCATCCCGGAGCTGAAACACCCGGGCCGAGCTAGAGAGCCCGGAGGGCCCAGAAGCAGCCTCCGCCACCCCCGAGCGCCGCTGAGGCGGAACATACAGCGAAGAAGCCCGCCGTGAAGAGGACATTGAAAACGTTGCCTAAGCTGGTGGAGAAACGCAGCAATCTGATTCTGAAAAATCTGCCAGCGCTTCCGCCGTACAGGCGTATAGTGTTAAGTGCGAAGACGCAGGATCCCAACAGCAAATAAACAACTGCCGCTGCCAAATCCCAATCAAAGCCTTCCAGCAAACTCGAAGAGGTAAGATGAAAACAAATTGAGCCAAATTGGTTAACGATCGGCTCACGGAAGTCAAAGCAACGTCGCAGCGCGATACCACTCAGGGTTAGCCCCTTGCCAAGAACGCTAGAGCGCTGCAGAGCCTAAGGGCAAGGAACGCAAGCCGCATCTGCCAATTCAGAGAACATATTCGAATTCCAAAGCATAATCTTGTATAATTCCACTCAGTCGCAAAGACACCCGACGAAGAACACGCACGCCAGCGGGATAGCGCTAACTCGAAGTTGCATCACGCCAATTCCGAGCCAAAGAAGAACATTGCGCACACATCCCAATCGCAGAGCAGAGAGTAGACGAAGATTCCGCGGAAAACACTGACCAATTTGTACAATTCCCGAGAAGAATTAACGGCGCAAAACTGTCAGCTAGTAAGAAGAACGCTGTGTCGTCAACCAGCGCGCCAGAGTGCGAATACAAGGGCCAGAGCTAGAAGTAGATTTTCGACCATCCGCAAACCCGAATTTAAGCAGCACCCGCAAAAATTGCCATAATTTGTAAAGGTAATTCGAAAGTCCCAGGCGCAGAGCGAACGCAAGACGAAAGATAGCGCAGGGCTACTTTATTTGTGGCACACTGTGCCACAGTAGGAGGCCTCACACTAGGCGAGCCGAAATTTTCCATCACAGATCACGGCGCGAAGAGAGGATAAGTTGCATCCGACAATTCTAAGAACTTTTGTTGCTGAGGAACAAACGCCACAACGAACATCCGAGCGAAGAAATGCGTGCGCACTAGGCACTCACAGCAGATAAGACTGCAAAGCACGCGCAGCTGCACGAAGAAACCATCATGAAGCAATCCGCGAAGACAGATTACGTTTTACAAGTAACTCGAAGAAGAATTTTGATAGTGCCACAAGTCTTTTCGCTGAAGGAAGTCGCAAACGACTTTCCTGGCCAGTGCTGACCCAAAGTTATGTAACGCGCTAGTAACTTGAGAGTTCAAATTCCATTCGAAAAACTGAAGCACACGCAAATTCGTCGGAAGAGTCACAATCTCAAAGCAGAAAAAA
Source organism: Cymbomonas tetramitiformis (assembly GCA_001247695.2). Lineage (NCBI taxonomy): Eukaryota > Viridiplantae > Chlorophyta > Pyramimonadophyceae > Pyramimonadales > Pyramimonadaceae > Cymbomonas > Cymbomonas tetramitiformis. Next base: position 757 of record LGRX02024056.1, on the reverse strand, counting down.
TTTGTGGAAGCGGTGGTGGTGGTGGTGCGCAGCACACTGATACCATTTTGTGGGAGGACTGCTCCTCACAGGGCACTGTAACTACTGATGGGAGTCTTATATGGACTGCATATAATGACTAACTGCCTAGGTACTGCTAGGTCAGCTCTTTAGACATAGGACTGCTATGTCTAGACTTACTACATATACTTGCATGTAAGAATTAGTATTATATTTGACTTTTGCCATGCGGCTGTTTTTACTCTAGAAATCTCAACTGTTTCTTTGGCCTTGGCCATTACTTATTCACTCAGCTCTCTGAGGTAATCCTAGTCAGCATGGCCAAGTCTCATCAACCTATCATATGCTTGCACTACATTATCATGCAGTATGATGTGCCAGTATTCTACATGTCACATTATTACACAGTACAGTGGTACTGTGTACTCCCATATAAGGGGGGTCTCTTCCTCAACAGGGGTCTCGGGCGCTAATGCTGTAAGGCGCGTATGACACCTCTGGCATGTATGACATTGCTGAGTCATCCGCGCATGACACCGTGTGTTGTCCTAGCACAAAAATAAATAAGAACAGTCAACCTTGGAACTTTAGCGAATTGTGTTATGTGCAATTCGTAAAAAACCGAAATTTCATACAAAAGGTCATAGTACTGAAATATTTGGGGGAAATAGCGCGAGGGTATGTACGAAACTGCATACAAAAGCATGAGACCCAATTAAGAGATATTACAGCCGAGAGAAGACAACACATGGATGTA
>LGRX02024054.1:0-18749 GCA_001247695.2 Cymbomonas tetramitiformis | reverse complement strand
CCCTAAATCCGCACGGACTGAGTCTTCAGCCTTCTCCGTGGGCAACATGCGCAACGAAGTATTGCGGAAAATCCGGCATCGGCAGACTTGGGAGATGAAGCACAGAGCTGGAGCACAAGGCTGCGCGCACTGCAACCAGCTTAGCTCTTGCAACCCGTACGTTGGCTATAGGTTCATACGAGGTGGTGGGGATGTCGAATACCGTAGCTCCGTCAGCACACCCTTGCGCTGCTTGGGAGTGGCATACTCCATTCCGGCTGCGGCGGCACGTGCGAGCCGAGCCGCCAGTTCTGACGGACCTGCGCAAGCAAGCCGTGATCATGACTTCCCCACTCATATAATCAGCATCATGAAGTTTGAGGATAGCTTCGTGCTGGGTGATGCGTACAGTCATTTTCTACTGACTTTCTCAACGAGGAAATGGTGGTGTGCACCGGTCACAAAATGCTGTGTGCGTTTTGGGGTTCCATTGCCTTTAAACCTTCATTCCGTCCGCGCCGAACGAGAAGTGTAGCAACGTTGTGCTGGAGACTGAAGAGGCCTTAGCATAGTTCCCCGAAACGGATCCCGGAGAATGTACAAAAATCTATCGGTGCTTCTAATCTTGACCGTCGACAGGTGGTAGCTGCACCACCCCTTGTAGGAAAGCAGGCGCCACCTGTCACCATAAATGCTGATACCAATTTCACAGGGTTTGAGACCCCTCCAGCATTGAAATTTCCGTGAACTGGTGTGGGCGCACCAGCTTTATGCTCGAGAAGCTCTCGTGCCAAGCTACCCTGCGCATAGTGCAGATTCAATCAGGATGTGCCTTCCAGCAGGCGCACCACACGCGATCTGCACCCAAGCTCTCGCTGGTTGTAGCTAGCCCATTGAAGCAGCTTCGAGTGAGCTTGCCAGAAAGAAGGCGAACAGTCCATCAGCAACCAAGCAAGGAAGAAGTAATTGGCCCAGCCAGAAAGCGCGCTAGAATGATGAAAAGTGAGCTCTGTATGCGTCCCTTGACAAAAGGTTGATTGATAAGACCGAAGCTAGCAATATGATAAGGAACCGAGGTGCTGCATTGCTGGCGACATCGAGGTTTGCTGCTGACCATCGGATCTCAATGCTGACCACAGGATGTCTAGACGTCTAGACGCCTCGGCACTACGTCGAGGAGCGCCAAGAATTGGAACATAAGGGTCTCTTTCAACGTGATGCCTCCAGAAAGAGTCATCACGAGCATCAGCCAACTCGCATGCCTGGCGAACGACGCCATTGCGCCCACATTCCGTCTGCAATTGATGGAGGCGGGGTTTTGGCAGGTTGGCCCAACAGCATGCCAGCGAGGGCGTTCTCTAACATCGAGAGGTGCTCGTCATACCTTGTCCGTTGAAGCTAATGAAAAAATAGCAAGGGGGAAGCGGCCTTGAAAAGTGTAGAAACAGCAGTGGCCGGGCAGCGCAAACCCGTGTAAAAGGCAGCGCCCCCGGCGGCTCCTCGGATCCAGCCTCAGCGTGCTGCTCTGTTCGATCCGCCCACATCTCCCACAAGCCATCACACATGTGCAGTATCATCTTCAAGCCCTCCATCTCCTCCCCAAGCTGTATTCTACCACTTACATTCCCTGCCGTGCCGCTGTATGCATCCTCACCAGGCTGCTTCCTTGCCCTCACAGCTGCTGCCGACGCGTTGGATCCTCCCTTGTGCCCATGATGTTTGTGTGTGTGAAAATGGATTTGGGCTTCCTTTGGTGACAGATCTCACACCAAACAAAGAGGATTCTGAACCAGAGAAAGCTGTCGTGTGTGCGACTGTGCTTGTTGCTCATCCCTCTCTAACAATCGCTATCCTGGCCACCAGAAATTCTATTTGGCTGCAACATTTACCCACACCGGGAATCAAAGGCTTGAGCACACAAGCATTGGGAAGCCTTCCCATGCTCTCTCGGGTAAAATTACCCGGATTCTGCATCAGGATTTTTTCCCGACAGGAGGCACAGTTATCAGCATGCTCCTTTTGTGCTGCCAAGGCAGTCTCATCTTCCTGGCATTCCACGATCATCCTCACCCATATTACTCAATTCTGCCCCACCATATTACTCAATTTTGCCCCACCCATCTTGCTCAAGGCCTAGACACAACGTATCCGCTCCCTTTGCCACGTCACAGGCGTTCACAACACTCACTACTGCATAGTTGGCTCTCAAAATAGACAAGAGCACCTGGAAATCTCGCCAGCTGCCCGGCTCATCTTGCTCTTGCTCAGCCAACACTCGTAGAGTTTCAGTATCTAAGCGACCTTTCCCCATGCTGCACGCTGTATCCCCTGTGATGAGCTTTGCATAGCCCTTTTCCTGGTTAGCAGCTCCCGAATCTACCTGATGTGCATTGCGTGATATGCAGGTGCCACACACACAGGGAACGACACGAGTCACCTCCACACCGAACGAACTCTAGTTAACAGCAGCAGCGGGCTGACACGTATCAATTGCAGCTCTGTACCTCCGCGGCGGACACAGATGGGGCCTTACTATCTCGGTTTCCATCTACGCGTCGCGCGGATAGAGTTTGGTAGCACGACTGCTGGCTTGAGGAAATGAGAGCAAAAAGCTGGGAAAAATGCAATAAAACAAATCCCGTTGTAGTTGTCCCGTAAACTCGAGTGCTTAAAGATTGTTGTGTCAGACAACGAACCGTTTCGCCATCTTCGAGCAAGTCGGCATGAGAGCAGAATAGCGTTTTTCTCTGCAAGCAGTATACATTGAAAGCGACAATGTTTGCAGCGCATATTGTTCTTGACAGAGTTTTGCACTGTTTGTATGCCAGCAAGTCAGATCGGTAAACATGGAAGGATGATGCACCGCACGACGCATCAGAGACTTGCTAATTCCCGTACAAACGGTGCGCCGAAAAAAACACCCACCAGATCGCAATGACCGATTCAGATCAAAAATTCAGGGTTTTCGATGCACTGTATGTTCAACCTAAATTCGCTAACTCATTTTTTCGAAGCGCAGTAAGTTTTCATGTATTAGTATGCCACTTAGGAAGTATACCGATACTTCAAATTGTTCCAAACGGTGTCCTGTGTCAGACGTGTTAGCGCGAGAAGATTCTTGAAAACGAGCCTCATTTCGTTGCCTCACACCTTGTAGCGCTCAATCGAGCATCCGCTATACCCCCGTTCGTGCGGGGGTATATCGGATGTGCGCAACGGATGCGCAAGAGCCTCAGCATCAATATTCTGTTTTACTTTTTACCTAACTCAAAGCGAATCTAAAGATACAAGCGAAAATCCGTTGAAAATCCGTTTTACTTGAGAAGTGGAAACTTTGCGCGAAGGGCTAAGCCCGCGGGCATCTCAAAATGTTGAGAATGGCTTACTCGATCCCGAGATTGTTGGTACCCCCGTGATACTAACAGTCTTGGGAATAACATATGACCCATATGCGTGCTTAGTATCACGCAGATGGTTCATATGCATCAAGTCAAACAAGGACTGCAGCCCTTTTCGCTTAGCGTCGGAAAACTAAAATGAGAAGTTGCGAGTGGCGCAAATAGGTCTGAACGGGAAAAATCGTTCTGATCGGCCGCTCTGAATCGCTGAAATCGTCATTCTGTCATTTTCGGCGATTGTGAGCCGTCGTCACAAATTATCGTCCCATTGCGACGCTAACAGTGAGGGCCGGGTGATAATTTCGGCGCACCGTTTGTACTTATTAGGTGAACGAATTCGGGGGAAGTCGCCCACCTGTGACGGTCTTCACGCGGGTCTCGGCGCCCACTTCCAAAAGCCACGTGGCAAGCTCGTCACGGCCGCGGCCACACGCAAAAATAAGCGGCGTGTGTCCCCTGGAAGTGGTTGCGCGTACGTCCGCGCCGTGTCGGACAAGCATCCGAGTGAAATCCACCTCCTCTCGCAGCTGGCAGGCGTGGTGCAATGCAGTCTTGTTGTTGCGATTACCGATGTTCACATACTTCGAGGGCCCTATACCATATTGAATTTTCCATGCTAGCATCTGGTTCTCCACGCCAACGCACGAGTGCACGCGCGGTGCTGTGCACATCGTATCCCTGCTCTCGCCGGACCCCGGGTTCGATAACTGCACTGAGGAGACCTCTTTCACTTGAGTAGCGAGGCAAGGTTAACTATCTATCAATGTAACGTGATAGAAGTGGGAAACTCTTCTCTCATTACTAGTAATTTTGGCAACAGCACGTTTTACACTTCTCTACACATCGTGCAGATGAAGGTGTAGCATCCTAGCGCTTCGACACTCAAGTGAGGAACCCCTTGGAGATGTGCACCCCCATACAATTGAGCAGCACCTTTTTAGCTCTTCGCGATCGAATCTGCCTTCGTGAGCTTGTGTTGCTATCGACGGGTGCCCTTGGCGACTTGGGAAACACCGCGGTGTGGGCGACTTACCTGAGCTGCTTTGCGCAGCGAGATAAAATGGACCGGTCCCTTGAAGGAAAGTCGAACAAAGGAATTATATTGTTTGGGAGGTTATCGGGATGTGCATCAAGAGGAGGGGGAAGGGGCGCTTGAACCTCCATTTGTATTCGCACCCTTCTGACCAAACCCTTCTGACTATTAGATCGTGCCGGAAGGAGCAGTTCACCCCCAAATGTTATAACTCGGGCACCTATGAGAAGCGAAATTGGTGTCTTTAGAGCACATACAGACACATCACATCGACACCGTCTCTTCTCTTTCGGCATGGCAGACATCGCAATAGCTGGACGAGCGTAATGCCCTCATGCTGTCATGCAGAACGATTCGATCAATATTTTAAGGTCGTTCAGATGCAGCCACGTCATAAGATAATCGAAAGTATTACCACGTCATCGACAGTTCGACAGCGAAACGAAACTTGAATGACGATGTTCATGTTGACGTGCAACATGACGCGCGCCTCCCCGCCCGAGATCGATAGTCGGTGGGGCTACAGTACCCTGGTCGCCTGGTGTACAATTTACATCTGGGTTCAGTTGGCTCACACGAATACATGGACCGTGGCATGAACTCTTACAATACGTGTGCCACGTCGGTCGTTCGCGAGCTCTGACTTCATTGTTGTCGCTATGACATCCTTCATTCGACATGCAGACGTTTGGCCAACTCAGTCGCGAATATAATTTTCTGATCTGAAACGAACCATCTCGATTGGACCCGGTTGGCCCGCCTAGGAATATTGAATTTCGATGGAAAGATCTTTGTTGTAACGGAAGATGGCTTATCGATGAGGTGGAATTGTTCCGGGGAGATGGCGTTCGCATTGAAGGAAATAATGATGATAAATCAGACAAAAGCAATAAATCGTGAGCCCTGAGATCAATCATAGTAAAATCGAAGCGTGAACCTTCCTTCTTATCGGCCGATCGATTTGAATTTGTATTTGAACTTCGTATGCAATGAAGTAAAATTTTCATACCTCGCTTTTGGTCTGCATCTAGGTGTTCACAGATTCTACGCACGTAAGTACGCTGAGCATCCACTCTCCGTCCGTCTCCATGCGAAGTGAGTGTCCGGTCATCTGCGTGCGTGGTTCTCACACACTCACTCTTGATGCCGGTGGGCCTGTGGCCTCCGCGCTCGAGAGAGTCCTATCACACTCATTAGTGGTCCTCGCACTCTCTCTCTCTCTTGATGCTGGTGGGCCTGTGGCCTCCGCGCTCGAGAAATTACCACGCATCACACTCACTTCTCACACACTCTCTCTTGATGCTGGTGGGCCTATGGCCTCCGCGCTCGAGAGAGTCCTATCACACTCTCGTTTGTGGTCCTCGCACTCTCTCTTGATGTTGGTGGGCCTGTGGCCTCCGCGCTCGAGAAAGTACTGCGTATCACGACACTCACTTCTCACACACACTCTCTTGATGCTGGTGGGCCTGTGGCCTCCACGCTCGATAAAGTCCTGCGTATCACACTCACTTCTCTCAGACACTCTCTTGATGCTGGTGGGCCTATGGCCTCCGCGCTCGAGAAAGCACTGCGTATCTCACTTACTTCTCACACACTCGCTCTCTCTTGATGCTGGTGGGCCTGTGGCCTCCGCGCTCGAGAGAGTCCTATCACACTCATTAGTGGTCCTCGCACTCTCTCTCTCTCTCTCTCTCTTGATGCTGGTGGGCCTGTGGCCTCCGCGCTCGAGAAATTACCACGCATCACACTCACTTCTCACACACTCTCTCTTGATGCTGGTGGGCCTATGGCCTCCGCGCTCGAGAAAGCACTGCGTATCTCACTTACTTCTCACACACTCTCTCTTGATGCTGGTGGGCCTGTGGCCTCCGCTCTCGAGAAAGACTGCGTATCACACTCACTTCTATCACACACTCTCTTGATGCTGGTGGGCCTGTGGCCTCCGCTCTCGAGAAAGACTGCGTATCACACTCACTTCTATCACACTCTCTCTTGATATCTGATTCGTGCGGACACTTGGCGCTCCCAGCGCGATGAGCCTGTGTTTGTCGTGGAGCTTTTTGGGCGCAGGTATGGCAAAGCGGGGGAAGAATTCCAACGACCGAAGACAACGGAAGAGACACTATCGAAGATTCGTGCGTGAGCCGACTGTGCCCTTGCCCCAAGCCGTCCCTCCAGGCACTGCGTCACCGGAACATGCGGATATTTTATCCGCTGACACTCGCGGAACCACATTGCCCAACAAAGAGCTTAGCATAGTGCCTGACTGCATGCGTGAATGTTTAGACAGCGAGGTCGGGGAGAGCTGCTGCACGAACACGCCTGCACTCGAGTTTTCGATCCCACGTCCCCCGCAGAACCGGCGGGACCCACCATGGATGTACGGCTATGTGGCTAACAGAAAACATGAGAAGCGGGACACACAAGTCATTAAAAAGCTTAGGGACGGGGAGGTTGTTTCCAAACGTACCCGTAGATCTGACGCCCCACCACTGACGGTTTTCAATCAACGGAGAGTGAATAAGAACCCTTCGCTGAGTGAATTCAAGAGGAGAGTGATCGGTAATAGAAAACAACTAGCACGAGGATGCGAGCTGGTACGTGCAGTTGGTAGGCATCGACGGTTAATGTTTTAAAATAGGGGACTAGTAAACAGATCGAGTTGTGCTGCAAATAATTGTATTTGGAGTAGACGTGCATACATCGCACACCATAGTAAACTAGACCTGTAATGATGTGTAATAATATACCTGCACTGAAATAGGTTTGCCATGCCTCTCTGCCAATTTAGCACCTCAAGAATTTTGAACACCCCGTCATATATATGCACAGCTCAGCACATAACTTCCTCGTACCACAATATTCATGTATATCACCTCCACTAATATTCAACAAGTGATAAATGATTCCTTGTCAGCTTTAATACTCAGCTGAGAGAAATTATTTTTTGAGCGGTGATCCGAGATATCGAATTTAAGGGGAAACCCATAATCTGTCTATTGGGAAACCGTAGCAGGTTTATTCGCATTCCTTGGAATGATAGATATAAGTGTCTGCATTGCGGTGCATCGATAGATATCGATTTTATGGCGAAACTCACAATGGCTTCCGCAGTTTCGCGCAATATAAAATACCCTACGGATTTTCGGTTCAGGTCGTTATGCGCTGATGCGGAGCATTGCAAATGATATATACATGTGTTATGAGCTCAGGAAGCCATCATATGCAGGACGCATCGCGGTGCATCGATAGATATCGATTTCATAGCGAAACCCAAAATGCCTTCCGCAGTTTCGCGTAATAAGAAATACCCTACAGATTTTCGGTTCCGGTCGAGATGAGCTGATGCTGAGCGATGGGAATGATAAATATATGTGATATGAACGCAGGAAGCTATCATATGCCTGATGCATCCCGGTGCAACTCGAGATATCGATTTTATAGTGAAACCCAAAATGCCTTCCGCAGTTTCGCGCAATAAGAAATACCCTACAGATTTTCGGTTCCGGTCGAGATGATCGGATGTTGAGCATACGGAATGATAGATATATGTGTTATGAGCTCAGGAAGCCATCACACGCCTGATGCATCGCCGTGCAACTCGAGATATCGGTTTTATAGTGAAACCCAAAATGCCTTCCGCAGTCTCGCGTAATATGAAACACCCTACAGATTTTGGGTTCCGGTCGAGATATGCTGATGCTGAGCATACGGAATGATAGATATATGTGTTATGAGCTCAGGAAGCCATCACACGCTTGATGCATCGCGGTGCAACTCGAGATATCGATTTTATAGCGAAACCCAAAATGCTTTCAGAAGTTTCGCGTAATAAGAAATACCCTACAGATTTTCGGTTCCGGTCGAGATGAGCTGATGCTGAGCGATGGGAATGATAAATATATGTGTTATGAACGCAGGAAGCCATCATATGCCTGATGCATCCCGGTGCAACTCGAGATATCGATTTTATAGTGAAACCCAAAATGCCTTCCGCAGTTTCGCGCAATAAGAAATACCCTACAGGTTTTCGGTTCCGGTCGAGATGATCGGATGTTGAGCATACGGAATGATAGATATATGTGTTATGAGCTCAGGAAGCCATCACATGCACGATGCATCGCGGTGCATCCCGAGATATCGATTTTATAGTGTAGCTCACAATGGCTTCCGCAGTTTCGCGTGATATGAAATACCCTACATATTTTCGGTTCCGGTCGAGATGGGCTGATGCTGAGCATTCCAAATGATACATTTATGTGCTATGAGCTCAGGAAGCCATGATATGCATGATGCATCGCGGTGCATCCCGAGATATCGATTTTATGGTGTAGCTCACAATGGCTTCCGCAGTTTCGCGTGATATGAAATACCCTACATATTTTCGGTTCCGGTCGAGATGGGCTGATGTTGAGCATTCCAAATGATACATATTTGTGCTATGAGCATAGGAAGCCATCATATGCATGATGCATCGCGGTGCATCGATAGACATCGATTTTACAGTGAAACTCACAATATCTTCCGTAGTTTCGCGTAATGGGGAAATACCCTACGGATTTTCGGTTCCGGTCGAGATGGGCTGATATTCTACAATCTAAATGATAAATACATGTGGTATGAGCTCAGGAAGCCGTCATATGTGTGATGGATCGGGGTGCATCGAGAGATATCGATTTTACAGTGAAACTCACGATGGCTTCCGCAATCTCGCATAATCGGGAAATACCCAACAAATTTTCGGTTCCGGTCGAGATGATCTGATGCTGAGCATACGGAACGATAGATATGTGTGTTACGAGCTCAGGAAGCCGTCACATGCTTGATGCATCCCGAGACATCGAGTTTAAAGTGAAACCCAAAATGTTTCCCGCACGACTTTCGCATAATATGAAATGGCCATCAGAATTTCGGTTCCCATAGAGGAGGGCTGATGCTGAGTGTTCGGAATGATAGATATATGTCAATTGAATTGAGGAACCCAGCATATGCATGATAGATCATGGTGCATCAGCAGTTAACGATTTAATGGTGAAACCCAACCTTCCCATATGCATATTAAACTCAGCTCACATATTCATAACCCTATGATCTAGCGCCTCGTAAGTAAATAATTTCGGCGGCAGCTCCAAACTCCGTTCATTATGTCAAAATGTTCCAATATATCACCCCATATATGGGCCGCAATTGCAGCCCCCTCGCTCGTGCATATCAAGTCTAGCTCACATATTCATAACCCTAGCTGTACTCACATATTCATGTTGAACATCCGGAAAGATGGATGTGAGGAATCTAACTTGCGCTGACAGCCTATTATTCTGCCAGACTGCAACCCCTTCAAATACTTAAGCCCGGCATTTTAGCCTGTGCTCGGAAAGCGAGACTCGGATACACGTTCCCAGAGCTGAGAACATGTATGTACCCGAGCTTCGGGGATGTCAGGAATTAAACCTGAGGTGAAAGAGGCCACCCGATCACACGGCAACCCCTCACATATTCAGGACAGTCGTTTCGGGCCGTTCAGCAAAACGTCACATTAAACGTGCAGTGCCGAACGCAAAACATACAAGCTACGATGGCAGCTTCGTGAGCACAGTCAAGGCTGCATCACTCACAAGGGAAAACACTACAATTACAGTACCTTGATTGGCTAAGACTACTGTGCAGCCAGGAAGTGAGAAGAGAAGAGCAAAGCTGTGATATCTCAGATTCAAACTGAGATCTCCGGAGATATTCCCCGGCGCTCTATGTTGAGCTAATATCACAAACGCAAAAGTTTCAACAAGCAGGCTTGCAACAGAATCGACCGTGGTCATAGACTCACAGAAGAATTAATAAAACCAAAGCTTCGCGCATACTGATATCGGAAAGAGCTGAAAAAAGCTGACACGAAGCTGAAAAGTATGGCAACTCAGGTTATAATTGAGATCTCTGGAAGACATTTCCAGCGCTCTATTTCGAGTTACTGCCACGAAGGAATGCTGTCTTTTCCCGCTGTGCCCAGGGCAGTACGCGTGCCGTGCGCGAGTCAGATTTCCGGTTTAGTGTTCGGGAAAAGAGTCCACATTCAAGGAGTCACCTACAGGCTGCGAAATCACGAAGTGTACGGCGCTCTTTATGGTGTTGGCCGTTGTTTTCTCGACGGATCCGAAAACAAAGACAACCTGGCACAACTCCCCAAGACAGCTACATAACACAGACACGGTTAAACAATCGCAAGGTTAATATTCTGCCTCAATCTAGACGCACAAAAATACTTGCACACAAAGCAGGCACGAAAGTGATGGCAAGGATGCTGAGTGCTGGGACCTTCAACGACTGATAGCGTCAAATGCACGCAAAATGATTGGTCAATGGCAATGATTCCATCTCAAATTCCATCGGGATCCGACATGGATGCACCGATGGACATCGCAATCTGTACCACCATTTGGAACGCAAGAAACCTGTCACCAACAAATATCTGAGCTGACGTTGCATTTGTTCATTTTAAATTGATAAATATATACGACCGACGGATCAAGTCGATGTTTATCTAATGGCATCGGGCTTGGATGGCCCAATTCCCAGATACGCTGATGCAACCATGGCCTTCGGCGTCTCCTCCATATATATATTCTTAATTTGTCGACAAGGGCGACAGGTAAGCGTCTGAAGATTCCCTTTCCGCGGCTTCAGAATGCTTTTTGAATCCAATTCTGCAGACGCGGAGCCTGCGATACTCTGTGACCATTTTCGCGATCTGGCATGTGGGGGTGGCGCGAGTCATGACCAAATTTTGGAGGTGACTCTGTTGATCTGTGACCCTAGCTAGGCCTTGAAACATATGCTGGGACCGGCCACCGGCGCCGGGTAATGCGGGACCCAAACTCTTTTGATAACCGATTCCATATTCTATTTAGTTATCACGGCCCCCCTTAGTTCAAGCTTTGTGTCGGGCCGCGTGATTAAAATATGGAATCGCGGTTCAATTCCCCATCCGCCACCACCGTCCCGGCCACAACCGCTTATTCTCCGCCAGCCGCGTGACGACCTTTTAGCGCAGATTTCTTGCGTAGTTTTCTCATGCTGCGTATCCATTGTCGTACAGACAATATGACCCCCTCGGGGCGCGTTGTGATAGTGGGAGCGGCCCCTTGTATTTATCCCGATTTGCCTGCTTAGCACGGTTACGGCGTTCTTAGGACTTGTTCCTCGTTATGATTATCAACGTAAATGTAATACGAGTTCTATATATCATCGGCGATCGTTCAACAGCAAAAGAGATGGCGTTCCACATTACGGTACCCATGTTTCATTAAACACAACCCCCCCCATACCATACGTAAATTGCGTATCGTTGGACCTAGAGGTTTTTATTCGTAGCGTGTGTAACACTATGACGCGTACGGTACAAGAATCAATTACGGATGGGGGTTGGTGTTAGCGCCACCCACGGCCCCTACAAGGTACTTGAAGGGATCAGGTCCGTGCGTTGTCCCAAGTTTGAGTCACGTACCGCCCATGTACGGTAGTAGCGACACTGAAGATCAACACGCATCCCGTGCGGCACGCCTGTTCATTCGTCCTGCCCCATTAACCTAGGAGTGCGTTCAGCATACGTACGAAAGTACCATCGAACCCAAGTTGCTCCGCTGAGCCACGATATGTTGAAAGTGTGCCAGGAGGCACTGCGTGACTGACAGAGTTGAGTTATCATGAGAGAATCGTGGGATTACACGGTGACAGTGAAGCTGGACTTGCGAATACGAGAAGAATGAGTACCAATTGTCCGGAGTATGATAGTATGACAGCATGCCAGTATGACAATACAATAGTATGACATTGTTGTATGACTATCATGATGACACTTGGTCAGATCATCGGACTACGGTCGAATTCAGGTTCAGATTGAAGAGACGATAAAAATGAGTATCAGATGTCTAGGGGTTGACGATGTGATCCGATGACGGCATGACAGTGTGACGCGGTATGCTAGTATGACAATATGACAGTATGGCAGAACTGTATAACCGTCATCGGAATAGTTCGTTGACGAGACATCAGAATCGAAGATGTAGCATCAAATCAGAAATGGAATGAATCGAGATATGATCGGGTCGGAACCGAACGGTGCATCGTGACACGACATCGGGTAGTTGGGTCGGTGGACCGAGTTGCCCGAGTTGCAATAAGTAGAGCACTTGAGAAGTGTACGGCCTTCAGAACTCAGATCGTAACGGACGTTTACACCTAAATAATCTGGCCCTGTTCCAGTGATATAATACCAAAAGAATATTGTACCTTTACATGTTCACACAAAAATAACTTCTGAGTATATTAGTCTAGTGCCCCGGCACCGATTGGTATCAGTGTGTTGCGAGTCCGCCCCTGCGCAACTCGCCCACGGACCTGCGATAACTTACGGTATACTGCGGGGGGAGAGCTGAGCTTTGGGGAACCTTGGCGCAATTTTTACGTCTAAAAACCATTTTTTTTTACGAAGAAGGAAGCTCAACAACGTTCCCAAACATCACAAAAAAGCAGTATACACGTTCCTTAAGTATGGGGGCTCAAAACTGAACTTCGACCCAAGCATGCCTGGCGGTCGTCCGAGAAGTGCCTATCGTGGTCGTGCAGGGCTTTCTCGTTGTCGCGGTACGCCGTGGAGTTCGGGTCGTGGTCCATCCAATTGCGAGGCGCGCCGGTGAAGCTGTCCGTGTCACGATCCGCGAACTGCGTGGGCGCGGCCGTCAGCACGAGCCGGTCGTCGGTCCGCCACCCATCGTGATGGCAATCCTCGGCGTTTAGGACCAGGTACCAATCCCCGACGTAGTGCGGGCGACCCAGCCGCGCCCAGGTCATCGGATATTCGGCGGCGACGTGATACGCGTCCTCGTCCTCGCCAAGCGGCGCCTCGGCTTCGCGAACGGTCTCGCGCACGTCCATGCGACAGTGCTGCGAGCTGGGGCAGGTACGATCCACACTCCACGTGCCCGCGTACCGCACCCTTCCCGGTATCACCGCGTTGAGCTGGTAGTTGCCGTTGAAAAAGACCGCCAGCCCTTTGGCCACGCCGTGGTTGTTGGCGACAGCGCCCGAGAAACCTCGAACCTGTTTGGACACGTTGTAGGTCGTCGTGGTTCCGTTGTTTTTCACGTGATACACCACGTAGGTGGGTTATTCCAATTTGACTCCCGGGTGTAGCACCTCGACCGAGTACTCACTGGCGGTCAGCGGGGCGTTGCCGCCGTCCCCCCACTGATCGTACTCGTACGTGATGACGAGCTTACTCATGAAACGGTGCGCCGCGGAATGTCGCGCGCCGGCCTGGAACAACCCGCCGCTCTCGACGATCATGAAGTGCAGATCGAGCTCGCTGTCGATATCGTCCATAAACAGCACGCCGCCACGTCGCACGACGATACCGAGCAAGCGGGTGGCGCTGCGCGAGAGGACGACCGGAACGGTCACGTCCGCGCCGGTGGCCTCCACCACCAGCACCGAGCCTTCGAGCCGCGCCGCCTCGTCGTACCCGTCCAGCGATGTCAGGTTGATCTTGTCGAAGTCGTTCACGTATTCCTGCCAATTCGCCGTCGCGCCGAGCACCCCCCACCCGGACTCGTGCGCGGGGTGTCCCGCCGGGTATGTCAGGGGCCAACGCAGCATCGCGTCCTTGGTGGTTCGTATGCCGTACCCCTTGAGGATGGGCTTGTAATATTTCGACTCGTCCACGAAATTGCCCCACGCGTCGATACCCACGCCGGACACGCCGTTGTAGCCCATGGAGCGCGCGGACATAAACTCGTTGACGTACCGTCGGCCATGTCCGAGCCGTCGCAAAAAGTTCGGCAAGAAAATGCATAATCGATCTAAATGGAGGTTTTATGATGTTTGGAGAGTTACTAGGCCTTATTAGGGCAATAATAAGACCCCGTGAGGAAAAAAATTTGGTTTTTTTTTTTTTGGTGCTCGCCGGGGGGCAAAAACGCTGTTTTCGGGCCATTTTGAGTGGGCGGGGGCTAGAGGATTTCAGTTAGGTGACCAAATCGCGCGTTTGAAGTTCGTGGGACCTTTCAAGGACCATCACGGGCAACTTAGTGGAAGAAATGATGAGAATATTTTTTTTGGGTGCTCGCCGGGGGCCAAAATGGCTGTTTCTGGGGCCTGAGCGGACCATTTTGCGTGCGCGGGGGCTAGAGGATTTCAGTTAGGTGACCAAATCACGCGTTTGAAGTTCGTGGGACCTTTCAAGGACCATCACGAACTACTTAGTGGAAGAAATGATGAGAAATTTTAATTTGGGTGCTCGCCGGGGGCCAAAATGGCTGTTTCTGGGGCCTGGACAGGCCATTTTGAGTGCGCTGGTGCTAGAGGAATTGGATATAAGATCGGGATCGCGTGTTTGAAGTTCGTGGGATCTTTTAAGGACCCTCACTAAACACTTTGTCGAAGAAATAATGAGAAAATTTTATTTGGGTGCTCGCCGGGGGCGAAAATGGCTGTTTCTGGGGCCTGGACAGGCCATTTTGAGTGCGCGGGTGCTAGAGGAATTGGATATAAGATCGGGATCGCGTGTTTGAAGTTCGTGGGATCTTTTGGGGACCCTCACTAAACACTTTGTCGAAGAAATAATGAGAAAATTTTATTTGGGTGCTCGCCGGGGGCGAAAATGGCTGTTTCTGGGGCCTGGACAGGCCATTTTGAGTGCGCGGGTGCTAGAGGAATTGGATATAAGATCGGGATCGCGTGTTTGAAGTTCGTGGGATCTTTTGGGGACCCTCACTAAACACTTTGTCGAAGAAATAATGAGAAAATTTTATTTGGGTGCTCGCCGGCTATGTTGTGGTATACGCTACCCCCCCAAGCGTATTATACGCGTATTATACGTGTTTCAGGGGTCCGAGATTATACGCGTATTACGTATAGACTCATAGGGAAAATCGTGTGCTCATTGGAGTGATTTTCAGCTTATTCGTAGGTTAATTTTCAGCTTATGCATAAGCTGATTTTCAGCTTATTCATAGTTTGATTTTGCCGCATCTCTTCTGCGTGACTCCTTTGCACTTTTCAATGCCGCAACCCTTAGCCCCACTAACATGGCCACAAATCCGGTCCACTGACGCGTTGAACTGTTTGTCACAGAATAAGCACACCACCTTGTCCTTTGGAGCACCGCGCTTCCCAGCATGGTAGAATTGCGGATTGCCATTCTTGTCGGATCTTGGCTTCAGAACCCTAACGAAAGTCCACAGGAAGTCCGTCTTCAGGTTCAAGGTGCGCTCAGGAGCATTCCCTCGATCATCTTCATCGTCACTATCGTTTGTCGGATTCAGAATGTCGACTTCGGGGCCGCCAGATGAGGTCATGTTTTGAGTGTTGGTGGGAGCGTTGAGACGGGCCACGGGCGGGGGTACTTATACCTCAACTATTACTCTATTTCCACAGGCCCCACGCCACGACGCCAGGCCGTGAGTCCGTGATTCGTCGGACGCCATCCGCCGATCGTCGGATTCACGGATTTCACGTAAAATGGCCATTTTACGTGTTGACACGTAAAACAACGCTGAAAGCACACGTCGCGTATTATACGCGTATTATACGTGTTTCAGGGGTCCGAGATTATACGCGTATTACGTATACCACAACCTAGCTCGCCGGGGGCGAAAATGGCTGTTTCTGGGGCCTGGACAGGCCATTTTCAGTGCGCGGGTGCTAGAGGGAATTATTCATAATAACATCGGAATCAATAGCCCCGCGCACGCAAAATGGCCCGCTCAGGCCCCAGAAACGGCCATTTTGGCCCCCGGCGAGCACCCAAATTAAAATTTCTCATCATTTCTTCCACTAAGTAGTTCGTGATGGTCCTTGAAAGGTCCCACGAACTTCAAACGCGCGATTCGGATACCGACGGGAAATCCTCTAGCACCCGCGCACTCAAAATGGCCTTTTCAGGCCAAAAACCATCGATTTTGGCCGCCGGCGAGCCGGAAAATATTTTTTTTGAAAAAAAAATTTCACTCCGAGTCTTACAATTGACCTTAAAAGGTCACACAACTCCAAAAAGTTGCAAATGTTGCATTATGCATGTGACCACTTTGTGACACTCGAACTTTTTGCGACGGCTCGTATAACTGTTGATAATTTTGCACGCCAGACACATACATGAGAAATTTGCCCACGTCTGTTTCGGACATCATAATGGAGACTTGTAATATGTAACGCGGATCCGCTAACTAAACAAAAGAAAATACCGCGTATAGTAGTGACGCGCGTATTTTGCTTGTTGCCTTTGTGCTTACATTCGCCGCGCAAAAGAACAGCGGTCAAATATTTTTAGCATTTCACACGTGATGGTTGTCAACGTGGTTCGCTTTGCCATCATAAACTCATACCACAAAATAATCGTCGCGCCCGCCATCGTTGCCGGATAGTTATACTCCGTCGGCGTGGGTGCCTACATTAACCGTTATGTAAAATTTAAAAAAACACAACCGCACGGCAAGTTTGCGCGCGCGCACCGAAAACGCATGCAAATTGGGCTCGTGTGGGTGCAAACACGTTGTGAAGATATAAATGTTACGCATAAAATCTCACGTTTTCCTCGCCATTTAAATTGGCGTCACGTTGAAGGGTTTGCGACGATGGCAGGGCTATCGCGTCGCGTAAAATAAAGGGCATGCACACGGCATGCATACGACTAGTTTGTCCTAAGACGTTTTAAGCACAAACACGCAGCGTCCTCAAAAGATATACGGCTAGTGGCGGGTCGACGAGCGAGCCACGTCCCGCTCATAGCTTAACGATGTGCACCACGCGCTCGTAGAACGCGTCGCCTGCGCGCAGCGCGCGGTGTATGGCCTGCACCGGGTTCGGTATTGGAGACACCGCCAGTATGCAGTCGGTGCGGTCGAGGTTCATACCGTGAGTCTCCTCGTCCTTGCCGGTGCCGACATTCAACAGCAACACGATGATGTCCAACGCTTCGGGCGCTGAAGGTTGTTGGAACCGTGAGATCACGGCGCCCTTGCGCGCCTGCTTAGATTGCCCGTTCGATCTCTTCTCGGGATCGTTCAGGGCTATGTACTCGAAACGTAGCCCCCGCGCCCAGAAAATACTGGCGAGCGAGCTAAACACGTCACGCAGAAACGGCATTACCTACGGCAGATCGCCGAACAGCACGAAACGACGCGAGCCACGATTTAAGACGTGGTGCGCCATCGTGATGTAGAAAACGTTCGCATAACCACCACCGTCCAACGCGCGAAGAAAGTTGTACGCGGCGTACGTGTCCACCTCGTCCACGCTGATGGGCTGGTCCGGCAGCAATATCAAGCTCCGTCAAAGCACGGATCGCGTAACTCAGACGCGCACGCACGTCGTCCACCAGCACAAACCTTGGGTAGGACTGAAAAGGAAACCAGCGTACATGACGTCTCATACGCATGCACCATATGTCGATGTCCTCGACGAAGACGTGCGTCCGTACCGTGGGTGTCGTGGTAAACGCGAGCTTCGTGGAGGGCGCGGTCAGGTCGTACACGCTGTGGCAGTTGGCGGGTGCTAGGTTGTGGTATACGTAATACGCGTATAATCTCGGACCCCTGAAACACGTATAATACGCGTATAATACGCGACGTGTGCTTTCAGCGTTGTTTTACGTGTCAACACGTAAAATGGCCATTTTACGTGAAATCCGTGAATCCGACGATCGGCGGATGGCGTCCGACGAATCACGGACTCACGGCCTGGCGTCGTGGCGTGGGGCCTGTGGAAATAGAGTAATAGTTGAGGTATAAGTACCCCCGCCCGTGGCCCGTCTCAACGCTCCCACCAACACTCAAAACATGACCTCATCTGGCGGCCCCGAAGTCGACATTCTGAATCCGACAAACGATAGTGACGATGAAGATGATCGAGGGAATGCTCCTGAGCGCACCTTGAACCTGAAGACGGACTTCCTGTGGACTTTCGTTAGGGTTCTGAAGCCAAGATCCGACAAGAATGGCAATCCGCAATTCTACCATGCTGGGAAGCGCGGTGCTCCAAAGGACAAGGTGGTGTGCTTATTCTGTGACAAACAGTTCAACGCGTCAGTGGACCGGATTTGTGGCCATGTTAGTGGGGCTAAGGGTTGCGGCATTGAAAAGTGCAAAGGAGTCACGCAGAAGAGATGCGGCAAAATCAAACTATGAATAAGCTGAAAATCAGCTTATGCATAAGCTGAAAATTAACCTACGAATAAGCTGAAAATCACTCCAATGAGCACACGATTTTCCCTATGAGTCTATACGTAATACGCGTATAATCTCGGACCCCTGAAACACGTATAATACGCGTATAATACGCTTGGGGGGGTA